>CM050415.1:10794212-10879212 GCA_027564155.1 Gymnocypris eckloni scoliostomus | reverse complement strand
TTATTTTGCTGTTATTTAAAAATCACCTCCTACACATTTAATAGAAACCCAGTGGCCTGCATATTAAATTAATTGATTTCATAGAAATGATCATGTGAATGATCTCCTGTTCTGTCTCATATACACCCCCACACTCCCTCTGTCTGCCTCTCAGTCAGTCGTTCTGCACTGTTCACAATCATTACTGTGTTCTCTATCAGTATTATTATTATCATTTCATGTAGATAGAAAGTCAGAATTATTATTGTTATGGTTTAGATAATAATAATATATATATATATATATTCAACTTGAATTAAGCTAATCAACTTTAAAAACATTTATTAATTAAAAAAGGTGAATTCATTATTAAATAAACAATTAGCGCTAAAATAATATTATTATTGTTATTATTAAAAATAACAAAATATTGTCACTATTTGATTTTTTACATAGTTATTTTATTGTATAGCAGTGTAAATGAATGTCTAATCAACGCTTAACTTCAGATATCAATGTCAATATAGGAAATCAGGTGATTTCACTGGGTCTTATCATGTCACATTTGCATTTTCATCTGAACTTCACAGCATTGATAGTGATTTATAAAACTTTTAGATAAAAGTTCTACACATTTATGAAATATACAAATAGTAGTTGCATAACGAAACCAAATGTTTGACCTCTTTCTCTCCCTGTCTGTCGGCCTGTCTGTGTTCCTCTCTCTCTCTCTCTCTCTCTCTCTCTCTCTCTCTGCTCTCTCTCTCTGCCTCTCTCTCTCTCCCTGTCTGTCCACCTGTCTGTGTTCCCTTCATTCTCTGCTCTGCTCTGCCTGCCTCTCTCTCTCTGCCTCTCTCTCTCTCTCTCTCTGCCTCTCTCTGTCTGTCCACCTGTCTGTGTTCTCTCTCTCTCTGCCTCTCTGCTCTCTGCCTCTCTCTCTCTCTCTCTCTCTCTCTCTCTCTCTCTCTGCTCTCTCTCTCTCTCCCTGTCTGTCCACCTGTCTGTGTTCCCTTCATTCTCTGCTCTGCTCTGCTCTGCCTCTCTCTCTCTCTCTCTCTCTCTCTCTCTCGTCCTCTTCATAGTTCATGTTTCTAAATCCTTTTTAGCTTTTACCCTAATTTTCCCTTTTTTCTCCATTACTCTCTGTATCACCCTGTCTCTCTGCCTCTCTTTTTTTCCTTAGGGACAAAGGACTGTCTACCAGCAATGACGCACATAGGGCTTTTGTGCAAAGAGGCATTTGAACAAACATATTCGTGTGTCTAAAACGGGAGGGGGAGAGAGAGAGATGCATGAACTGTACGTGAACATGAGCAATGCGTGTGAAGGCATGCCAGGTAATAAACTCTAATTAAAGCTGGCTGTGAGGTACATCTCATCTCACCTCGGCAGGTGTGAATGAGCTCCTTTGGCTAATCTTCCAATAATGTTATTCATATGACTCAAATATCACAGTATGGTGCTTCAGAGGCTATTGAATAAGGTTTGAGAACCTGCTAATGAACGTTTCTCTGCTCTTTTCATCAGAAGAGATGACATCTCTCTGAATCACATGTTCTCCTCTGGATCTTGTGAGAGGCTGCTTAGAAGTGATGTAAAAACTGCCCTGTGATAATATCACATGCGTTAGGGAGCATTACACCATGTGAGCGTACCTCATTATTGCCCTTTACCGACATGTCATATTTACAGGAAACTGGCTGCTAAACAGAGCGGTTTAATGTGTGTTTAATGTCTAAACTCAGAGTGAAGAAAAGAAAAGACTTGACCGATGTTTTGACATGTCCAGGATTTGTGTAGACCTGCCAGCAGTAGGGCTTCACAACATCAGTCACTGGCAGTTTTAGCAGAGCTAAACACAGTCAAGATACTCTTTTGAGGAAATGTGTAAGATACTGCTGTTCAAATGTCTGGGATTGGTAAGATTTTAACACTGTTTTTGAAAAAGTCTCTTATGTTCAAAAAAAAAACAACAACAAAATAAAACAGTAAAAGCAGTAATACTGTGAAATAGTATCACAATTACAAAATAACTGTTTTCTTTTTTAATATATTTTAAAATTATTTTTTATACCTGTGATGGCAAAGTTGAGTTCTCTGCAGCCATTACTCACATTTCAGGATTCTTTGGTAATTGTAAATGTGTTATTTTATATATAAATGTCTTTACTGTCACTTGTGCTCAATTTAAAGCATCCTTGATGAACAAAAGTATTAGTTTCTTGAACAAAAATATCTGACTGACCACACACTTTAATAAGGAAATGTATATTAAAAGCTATAATGTTTTATCTGCCACAAAAGAAACTCAGAATCTCAAAAAATTATAAAATAATATTTGAATTAATCAAATCACATCAATTACCATCAATAAAACTAAAACTCCATAATTTATCTAACATTACGGATGAGGATAAAAAGTGGTGAATGTTAAATTGTTCAACACTAAATGTGTATTGTTTCATAAAATTATCTCAATAAACATTATAATACTACACAAAAAGTTGAGCAACGTAAATGTTTAAGGCAACCTGCTTCAGCAGATTTTTGAGCTCTCTCAACGTTTTACTGTATCAACTTAAAACAACAAGTTGAGAAAACTCAAAAATCTGCTGAAGCTGGTTGCCTTAAAACATTTTTTACAGTGTACATATTGCCAACCAAGAAAAAAAGCACAAATAAATAAGAAAGAAATAAAGTTGAATTTGAAAACAGTGAAATACTCTATAGGCAAATGCATCAGAGAATTGATTAATTCAGATGAATCATTCAAACAAACTGATTCACTGAAATGAATCAGACTTCCCAATGTTTCATGTTTGAAAGAGAACATTTTAGGATGACCTGTTCATTTACTATCTCAGTTTTCTCATCTGCAAAGCCACGTGTGACAAATGTGTCATGATCCACCGCTATTGTTGGAAAAGCTGCACTAGCTCGAAAACAGCCGATCTAAAGTCACGTTACTGAAAAACGAGCAGCGTCAATACTTTTAATTGGTTATTCCCCAACACTGAGCACCAGCCCCATTCGGCCAGCTCTCTGTGTAATTTACTGACCCACCGCAAACTTGCATTTTGATGTCAATCATCTATAGTGTGCCATCTACTTACAGCTGTACCAGAAATATTTACAACAACACAGCTGAACACGTTTCTACGTTTCCAGATCATCAAAACTAACACGCTTGGTGATATTAGGGAAATTATAAAAAGGAAATGCATAGCAGCATAGCTTGAGATATATATATGTCAAGGTATTGATTCATTTAGAGCGTGATCCATAAATATTTGGAACTTCCTCTCATTTAGCTGATGGCTCATTGATTAGCACAACAGAGATGATTGAGTTACAGGAAAGGACCGTTTGTTTGCCTGACGTACCCTGCAGAAGCCTTTATGAACCTTGAACTCTGACCCATTAGCCAAATAGGCATTAAGCAACATAATGTTCTGTCCTCCAAGCATGCACTTCCTCTGTCTGTGTTTGTTTGTGTGCGTTATGTGTTTTCATTAACGGTGTGCGTTCAGTTCCGGCGGCAGAAGCTCCAAAGTCAGTACTGTTGTTTGTAAAAAGACTTCTTTGAAAATGAATCTTTGACGTACAAACTCACGAGGTGGGGATGTAGCTGCCAAAATCAACAGATAGTGGGGAAAACAAATTCAATAATCAGTCAAAGAAGAAAAGCTTCTCTATTCTCTCTTTCCTTCCCTCTTTTCTCTCTTCATCATTCTCACAATATTGGATCACAACAGCACTATAACAAGCAACTAGCCACACAAAGACACATTTTTGACACTCACTATGAAGTCTGATCCAGTTTCCAGCATTTTCTGGGCTTGCTTGGACTGAATGAATTGGCTAACCGTCATGAAAAGCAATCAGTTATATTTCATTTTGCTTCATAGCATCAGCAAATCACATTTAACCTGCCATTTTCAGCCGGCTCTTGTCATTTTTTTGTGGGGAAAATGCGTGAGATGGTCAGTGAACGGACTGTGGGTGGTATTGAAGATGTAATAACAAGAGACCAACAAGATTTAAACATGTTTAGTCTTAGCCAAGCAGGCTAGCAGATTGTGAGCACAGGAAAGACTCAACTTGAAAGGAAACATTTGGACATGTTCAATTTATAATTATGTGCATCATGAAGATGATGATAACAGAGAACGACAATGATACATAGTATTCTGACATTAATATCTCATGTGAAGTAAGAAGAGTGTAATTCAGTGGGAGTTGTATTTCAGTATGACTATGATTGGCAATGGTGGTTGCTGTGGTTATATTTCCTAAAAAACACACACACGCAAAAATGTTTGGGCAAATTCCATCACAAACTCTGAAATCCTTTCTAACCCATAATGATACACAAGTGCAAAATATGAAAGGCTTTTTGATGCCACGTGCTGAAAAAGGTTGGATATTTTGCCCCTCCTATCTCAGTTTCTAGAGTTCTGGTATGATAAGACTTTAAACATTTCATGCCTTTCTTAATAGCCCTGAAGATTAGCAGCTGACTATGAATGCAATTTATCATGCCGCGGTGATATATGACGTACAAAAGCGAGGAATTTGCAAACAATGCTATTTGAAAACCTTACTGTGTATGCCATGCATGTTTATTATGCAGGTATATGAATAGAAAAGTTGAGAGTCGTTCATTCTTTAATGACACAAAATTGGAGGTAAATAGGGTGTAGCTGGATAATGACATGGCAACATGACTTAGCTAATTCTATGGCTTTGAGTAAACAGTGAATGTTTTGTGTGCCAATATCTCTGTTTTGATTGGGAGAGATGTTTGCACAGCAGTATGGAGGGTCAAGAGTATTAATCATCATCGGAGTACTTACGGAGCACTTTTTGGACCATTAAAGTGTTTATTAAGTTATTAAGATTAGTGAAAGCACTACACAGTATTTGAGACAGGCTGTTTAATTCAGGCTTCTCTCTCTCTCTCTCTCTCTCTCTCTCTCTCTCTCTCTCTCTCTCTCTCTCCCAGAAACGCATGCATCCACACATCCTCTTGGGCTAAAGCCTTGACTGTGACGTCACAATGAATCGACCAGAAGTACTATGAATCATCGCTCATGCCAATAGCCTTCCCAACTGTTGAGACATCTGTGTATGTATTTGCATGTGTTATTGAGTTTTTTTTCCAGTGCACCTTGCCATTTAGTGTTTCTTCAAATTAATGAAACAATAAAGATGTAGAACATTTATCTTCCTCATCTTTATGTGGCATGCATACAGACCACCTGCAAAAATATGCAAACATAAGATTTAGTATATTTGTATTTTATGCATTTTTATTTATCTATCTGTCATCCATAAAACACACACATTCCCATTTCCATGCATATTTAATGTACATAGCAGAAATAACTAAAATATACAAATAACAAAATGAAAAGAAATGACTGAAAATGAAGCCCAGTTGAATTATACATAATACATAGCACATGGTGTTAAATCCACGAGCATCACTGTAATAAACATATTTTATAGTTTTGCATTTTTTATTAGTTAATTTAATTAGTTTTGCATTGTTTTATTTAATATTTTTGAATATATTGTAATAGTTCATAGTTCATTCATGTGCTGTCCTTTTTAATGAATTGGAAGCAGTAATGTCTGATTTATGAAATATGGAGCTGGCTTGATTGAGTCCTTAGTAACTCATTAACATTGTCCTATTCCTCTATTCTTCTTATTCATGCATGCATAGCTCAATAATGCATGTTAATGTGCATTTTATATTCCTTTCATTTGGTGCAGAACACGTTACATGTCAGATCATAGAATTAAAATATCATAAAAAGGGGACAATTTCTCAGAAAAAGTCTGATTTGAGAATTAATATTATAACTGTGCAATGACCTAAATGTCTTTTCAGATTAAATCACTCAAGGTTAAGAGTCTAGAGCAGAGCCCAGGTGGCATCATGTTACAGGTTACATAACAAATAGGATCGTATCAAAGTCAGATTACATTCAAAGCAGAGAGATATGCAAACAGGTTGGGTTAAAGTCATCTGCAATGCAAACGGTGTGCTGCGGTGAGTGCAGGCCGAGTTTCACTGCTAGTGTGTGACCTTTAGGGCTGTGCAGTAATGATGCTTTAGGTACAGTCAGGTGAAAGTATATGACATTTGAGTCAGCAAGTTTCTGTGCATTGTGTTTGCATTCCTCCAGCTGAGCAAAGATTAACGAGCAGCGTGGGATAATCTCTCCGTCTGTGGAGGAGGTATCATGTTCAGTTGCCTCCCCATCAGCTGACTTTACCTCATTGTCTTCCCCTTTTTCTATTCTTCTATGCTTTAGCATTTCTGCACTGTATACAAATATTTTCTTATTTGGTATTTTTGTCTTCTTTTCCAGTATTGAAATGTTCAATGTTGATAAGCAAAATTACACAAAATATTAAGTCTTGTTTTCTGATTTTTTTCCCAAAAATGTTACGTATAAAAGAATAATTCACCCAAAAATGAACAGTGATGTAACAGATTTGGAGAATTTTAGCATTACATCACTTGCTCACCAGTGGATCCTCTGCAGTGAATGGGTGCCAGAATGAGAGTCCAAACAGCTGATAAAATCATCACAATGTTTCACAAGTAATCCACACAACACGGTCCATTTATTAACATCATTTGAAGTGAAAAGCTGCATGTTTTTAAGAAACCTTTTAATAAGGTATTTTAACCTTATACGATTGCTTCTGGCCAAAATTTGAGTCCATAATCCATAATAATGCTTTCCCCAGTGAAAAAGTCCATCCAATGCTGTCCTCTCACATCAAAATCCACATATTTGAAAACAAGACTCAATGTCATTTTGCTTTAAGAATGTTTGGATATTTGCACAGAAAAGTCTATTCCAGTTCCACCATGACTCAGAAAACTTCTAGAAAACACCACTATAAGCACGGAGCGGAAGAGTTTGAGTGTTGTTGAAGGTGTTGAATATCTAGGTGTAGGTGTAGAAACTCCTCCAGAGACTTTCATCGTCTTTTGCGTGTGCAGCACATCCTCTGTTTCTGAAAGGTCGCATTTTAGGGAGACCCCTCATTAATGTCACGGTATCAAGATACTATACTGGGGTTTCATTTCGGAGATATCAAAACCAAACAGAGTCCCCAATCTTCACCCCGCGTGAAGAAATAAATGTAGGTGCTTTCCGCAACCCACCAGCCTCTAAATCATGTACTCGCAGAGAGTGACTAAGCCAGATATTGCACCAAAATTTATGAGAAATAAAAATGTATTTCTTTCAAAGCACAGGAGATGACAAAATGTGACTCAAAAGAGACATCCTTTGTGTTAAAGACAGTATTAGGGAAGAAGTCTACTTTCTTTTTTTAATAATTGCAAGTAGTAAGGTCTGATCTATGAATTATGAGCTGGATTGAATGAGCTCTTAATCTGAAACCTATTTTCTTGTCTGGAAGTGAATCTTCGTCATTGAGGTCACCGAAAGTAAAACATTACACCTGTTGATTATAAGGATAATGCCACGTTTCATTCCATGACAAACAAGTATGTGTTTTACGATCCTGTTGTTCAAACTGTCATCTATGATGTACTGCTACCACCATATTAGCCTCGTGCGCCTGTTTCAGTGTTGACACACCTATTACCAGCTGATCTTTATCTGTATCGTTCATTTTCAGGCATCTATGCACCGGTGTGTATGTTTGTGTGTGTGTGTGTGTGTGTGTGTGTGTGTGTGTGTGCGTGTGCGCGTGTGTGTGTGCGTGTGTGCATGAATGAGACTGTGTGTCCACAGGGAGGGATTTGGATGCAAAAGCTTGTGCTTGCACATATCTGCGTGCAAATGTAAGATCTCAGAGAAATGCTAATGCCGATGCAGTATATGCTCTATGGACATTAAGCATTGTCACATAGATCAGTGCTGTGCATACACAATGAATGATGCAGCCCTCCCTCTCTTGTTGAGCTGCAGAGCAGATTACTAATAACCTTGACTTTCAGAAGGAGACTCGAATCTTGCAAAGAGACCTGCAAGCAGTGTTTTCTAAGAACAGAATTATGCATTACAATCACTGCCGGTGTAAATGTGCATATTTACATTTGCATATTGACTTGCAAAATGATTGTAAATATACTGAGTTTTTTGAGAATTTCATTCCAAAAGGATTGGGACTGATATCAAGTATAACTGTATACTTTATTTAATGTAACTGTTAGGAAAGGGTGTAGCTGAAGAAAGTCAAACCTGTCCATTAGAGGAGGTTGTCCACATACCAGTTGGTTGTGTAATATACCTTATAAAGTAATAGCAATGACAACATGCAATATGAAATAAAGAATGCATAGCCAACCTAGACTGCACAGAGATGCATTTCTATATTCAGTAATACTTTACAATAAGGTTTCATATGTTAACATTTGTTAACTGCAAACTAACAATGAAAAATACATCCAATGCATTATTATAATCTAAAGTTGCATCAGTTATTAATGTTTAATGGATCCGAGCTAACATGAACTAATTCATCAATATTATGTTTTTACACCATTACTTAACCTTGTTATTTTAATAAATGCAAAATTAACAAAAACTAAGATTAACAAATGCTGTATAAGTTTTATTCATTGTTAACAAATGAAACCTGATTGTAAAGTGTTTATGCATGCACTAGTTTTGGTAATGCAAATATTTTTCGTGTGGGTCAGGTTTTGCATTAGGGTGACAGTCTTTCTATTACACTAATAAATCATTACGTATAAACGTGTTTGCTATGCCCACCAGAACATGATATACAAACTAGCTGATATGTATTTACATGTGCAAACAACAGATGAAATATGAAAAACAATTACATTTTGACCACTATATACATCTAATGATAAATTAATCAAAACTCCCTATTAAAATGTTTTGGCATCATTGGTTCTGTGAATGGTTCTATGGTGCTTTACAGTCAAAAAGGGTTCTTTAGATTCTTTAAATGTTCTTCAAAATGGTTCTTTTAGGAACTGTTAACAGAAAGGTTATTTTGGGAACCAAAAATGATTCTTCTGTGGCATCACTGGTTCCATAAACACCCTTTACGGAACCTTTATTTTTAAAAGAGTAACAGAATTCCAGAAATGCCATATGGATGCAGATGTGTGTATACAAAGTTGCCCACATGTTTCTTTTAGGGGTTAATGTATACTGGGAACTCAGATGAACCTCATCGCTCCAAAACAAACGTTTTGCGTCCGCGCAGCACAATCATAATTCATTCTTTGTATTCTTGAGCATAACACAAGCATGTCAAGCAAGCTGACAGCTCGCGGAGTGCGAATGCCTTCCAGCAGGTGGAGCAGAGCCTCCGAGCCTCCATCACACCAGCAGCTTGAGAGCGGCGACACTTCTCCGCCACTGGCGTCATCGCCCTCATCTCCAAGCAACCTCTCCATCAGCACTGGCGTCACCGCACGACGAGCCGCACGGTTGCTCGGCAACTTCTGCTTTGTGCGCTCGCGCTCGCGCCCCGCTCTGAGCTCTGACGCGAGTGTGACGTTAATGAGGCGGTATCAGTTTGTTATGGCAAGAGGAGGAGAGGCGGAGTCCTTCATCACAGCACGGTCCCGTAGCTCTCGCCTCGCGCCGGCAGAGCTGCTCAAGAGCGGAGCCTCACCTTGTACATAGTAGCGCGCTCCGTCAAAGTGTGTATCGCTGTACATAGAAATACGGAGTAAAAACAAAACAAGTTTTCCCCTCAAGATTTGCATAAGGAATGACTTGTAAATGCAGATTTAAAAACTCATTTGTACTGTGGAAGGAGGTGGAATTTATTCGTGTGTTAAAGGTAAGAGGACCTTCGCTTTTGATATTTTCTATGACAAAACAGATATAATATTTTTTATCATATAGCCTACCTAGATTTTGTTGTTGTTTGTTTTTATTATTTGACATTTCAAGGGCATTTATGGACGTTGCGCGCTGGTTTTACCCGTTAGCCCATTGTGTGTTTAGTCTGAAGTTTCTGGCTATAATTTGAATGACTTTTACAATGACATTAACTTGCTTTTAAGTGAGTTCAAATGTGTTACATGTCAGTGCATCTTCAAATAAAATGTTAGATTTATTCAATGATCTAGCGTGTAAAGTAATCGCGTAGCTGCTGTTTTGTGAATGTTGTGATGGGATCGCATGTGTTGTTAATAACGAATAGTAATAATAATGATTGTAAATGTGTCGCTCAAGTTCAGTAGTATTCGTGCGCATTTATAACATTCAATTTCTGGTTTATGCAGATAAATTAAAGTCATCGCTGCGCCTCGGTACGCACAAAACCGGCATCATGGTTATAATGACGGGCAGCAGCGCGGGCTCTCAGTCAAGTTGTGCCCAGGCCAGGCCTCTGCAGGTCGGCTTCTATGAGATCATCAGAACCCTCGGCAAGGGAAACTTCGCTGTGGTCAAACTGGCCAGACATAAAGTCACGAAAACACAGGTCAGACCCCTGCAGAATATTTTGAACTTGTTGTGTTTAAAAAATATTTATAATGAATTTGTGTCTTTTGATATTTCCCTACAAATTGTTTAATAATAATGATACTGTCTAATATATTCAGCTAAATTTCTAAATGTGCATTTTGTTGTATTTTCATGCAGGTTGCTATTAAAATAATTGATAAAACAAGACTAAACTCGGCCGACTTGGAGAAAATCTACAGGGAGGTTCAGATTATGAAGCTGCTCAATCACCCTCACGTCATAAAGCTCTATCAGGTAAGTTATATGATTTGTAAAATTAATAATGATGATGTAATTACAAAAGCTTCCCCATTGAAATCCCTGGATTAATGTCAGTTAAACTGAGGGAGCACGATCAGTGACATGGAGAGAGTGTGGTTTAATTGTGAGAGTATCTAAGTGTTGGTCGGGCAAATGGAGAGGGGCTCTTCTCTGGAAGTACATCTGGATAGTGTGCAATGTATAAATATACTGAAGTTACTTCCTTCCTTGCATTCAGCTTCTGCATAGCAACTGTCCACTGCGTTACAATGTTAAATATGTTTTGTCAGGTTGCTGATCTTATTGAATTATATAGATATCATAGCTTACACCAAATAAAGTTATTTTAGAATAGAAAATGTTTCTAAAGGTAGCAACTGCACGGTTTCTCTTAAAAATTGACCTTTATATTTGCAATTTGGATGTTTTGAAGTGATTTGTTGGCTTTTTAATCACATTGTTTTTTAATTTGTTGTTAAAATTAGACTAATCTGTGTCCAAAATGTGTGTTTTTGTCTGGGAATGAGAGGCACAGAAAAGCAGAGAGTGTGTTGGACATAGGGATACCGGGTCTAAATCTCTGACTTAATTAGCGCTGGTGGAAGTTAAATGCAATGTGTGTGCAGAGTCACGTGAAGCTAGCCAGAGGAAAAATCTATACAATTTGATTTGATCCCTGGGCTTGTTTTGTCGCCGTAGTTTGGCTCGCACAATCATGCAAACAGTGGCTGGCTAATACTGGGTGCTAATATGTCAGCACAATTTTCTCTCATTGCTTGTACTATTTTTTTTTGTTCAGAGATTAGCATTTTGCAGATTATACTGAGAACCGAGGTTGCAAGAAACTCAAATCTTTGGGAATAACATCACACCTCACTTCTTTGGATGACCTCTCACATTTGTAAGAGACGTGAAATAAGCAGCAGCGTTGTATGAGCTGGATGTGCCATTCATTCAGCATACTCTTTCATATTAATTCATTAAAACATATCCCAATGTCATCCAACATATAAACTGACGAGTCACAAAAACGTTCTGGATTTTTTAGCTTTCAGTTTGATCCCGGTTTAGTGTCAGATAACCTCAAACGTACCTCTCCTTTCACAACTAAAGCCCTATTTATTTAAAGCAAAAAGCCCTTGAGATGAAAAATGTTGAACTAGTGACCTATGACCTCTCATGATAAACTGTTTCTGTTCTCATGCTGCATGTACAACCAGTCCCTTTATTGCCTTTAGCTTCTCATTCACTCCATATACACAGAACTATCAATAGTTTACTTGACTCAACTCCCTCCGCGTTCGTGACGAAGGGAGTCGTCTCTGTGGGCTGAACAGGATGGGGTTTCTAAGGAAGCTATGACATCATTGGCACCTCTGGGTTGACACTAAAGGCTGAAGTCTTTGGACGCCGGGTTTATCTAGAGATAAAGACCCTTTTCCTGCTGTTGTAGGCCTACAGTCTGACTATGTGGGTCATGACATATTATGTTAGGCATTGACCTGAAGTATCTCGAGTCTGAGTGCTTATATGGACAATTACACAGAAAAAGAGGACAGCGTAGAACCTGTTGTGCAACTCTTTCTGGTAGCACAACATGCAGCGTTTAGTATTTCTCCCTCAGGCCTCTGCCGAGAACTTGCGGGACATTCCCATAAAGGGCGAGGACATCATACACCCTCTCTTTTATAATTTCTTACGCTATTAATTGTTGAAGTACAGTTTCTTTTGAGTCACTGCATGCCTTTGTGCTCAAACTAGGTCGTGTATGTGAACGTATTTTATGGTTCAAAAGAAATGGGTTGGTGAAGATAAGGTTTCAGCTGTCATTAGCTGCTTCAGTGATACTGATGGATCAGACAGCAGGCATCTGAGAGAGACATGCATGTGTGTGTGTGTGTTCAGAGCATTCAAGAAATATTTGGGTACACTCTTATGCAATGGTGCATATCATTACAAGCTTACCTGTCATGTATGAACAAAAAAAACTATGATAGAAGTTGACAGAAAAAAAAGGAAATTTGGTTTGAAAGAGAAGTAGAGAACTTCCAATATTCAATGCATTTCTTAGTATTATTTCATAAAAGCTACATGCACAAAATGTAAAACAAAAAGCATAATGTGATAATTTGATAATGTGATTAATAATTTTTTTAATTATGTGATGTTTTTTGTCTATACAGGTCATGGAGACCAAAGACATGCTGTACATCGTGACAGAGTATGCAAAAAATGGAGAAATGTTTGGTAAGTGGAAACACTTTTGTAAATGAATGACTAATTAATTTGTGAAAAGTCAAATTGGCGTCTATTGTTTTTGACGTCTGTGGCTCTCCCAAAACCTCTTGTCCAGGAGAGAATTATTTAGATCAGCACTGCTGTCACAGCAGTGAGTCATTGAGTGAGCACAGAGCGAGACAGGTGTTGGATTTTCAAGCTTTATGTAACTATGTAAAAGGGATAAGCTGCTCTACCTATAATATCCATATAACATATCTGTCTCTTCACCTGTCATATACTCAGCCTTTAAAAAAACAATGGCTGTTTCCCCAGATAAACCGTATAAGCTTGGTTCTGTCTTTATATGGTATTTTTAAGGCGATGTCTCTTCCCTTCCTAAGCCGTCTTCTTTTTTTACAGACTATCTGACGTCCAATGGAAGGATGAGTGAAAATGAGGCTCGAAAGAAGTTTTGGCAGATTCTGACAGCGGTGGACTACTGCCACCGGCACCACATTGTCCACAGAGACCTCAAAACTGAAAACCTGCTGCTAGATGCCAACATGAATATCAAGCTGGCAGGTGAGCAAAGAAAATAAGCTTTTAAGGGCTCACGTATTGATGTGCGATGCACATAAACACTTCTAAAAAGTCCTAAAAAGATAGTAATTACAGAATTCACAGTTAGGATCAGTAATAAAATTAAGTAATCAAACCAGCCTGATTCTCACAAGTCATCCAGTATAGGGCTTTATATAAGGATTGTATACCATTTGCATGCAGTTTTATGAGTTAAACGTTTTTTCATCCACAAAGAACTCAAATATCCTCTTTTTATTTTCCAGACTTTGGATTTGGAAACTTCTATAATGCTGGGGAGCCTCTTTCCACGTGGTGTGGAAGCCCACCATACGCTGCCCCCGAGGTCTTTGAGGGGAAGGAATATGAAGGGCCAGAGTTAGACATATGGGTATGTTTATCATTATGATTATCACCTGATGTCTTACACAGCTGCTGCAAATTCAATTATAATTATACAATGAGCGTTATGAAATTATAAAAGCACTGCTTAGAAAGCAAAACTCTGTTTAGCATTTATAAATACCAATTTCAATGATGCCATTGTCTAATTTGCATTCTAAATAGCTGCTGGTCCTTTAGCTAACACCCATTTAATTTAATTTAATATAGAACACTATTATTTGCTGCCTTGCAAGCACTGGGATAAATGCAAATCTAATACATGCTACAAATATGTCTCTTTCACAGAGTCTAGGAGTGGTTCTTTATGTGTTGGTGTGCGGGTCCCTGCCCTTTGATGGGGACAGTCTTCCAGCTCTGAGACAGAGGGTAACGGAGGGCCGCTTCAGAATACCGTTCTTCATGTCACAAGGTACAGCTCTTTGCTCCCTCTCTTCACATACAATTCTGTATCATTATCAGAAAACCTTTTTTAACTGAGATTTCATTGTCTTCTTGTCCAGACTGTGAAAATCTGATTCGTAAGATGCTAGTTGTCGACCCGGCCAAGCGAATCAGTGTGGCACAGATCAAGCAGCACCGCTGGATGCTTGCGGATCCCGGCGCACCCCACCAGACTCTTTCCCTGTCCTTCACTGACTACAACTCCAACCTGGGAGACTACAGTGAACCTGTCTTGGGTATCATGCAGACCCTCGGCATTGACAGACAGAGGACTGTGGAGGTGAGAAAAGGGGCGGATACAGTGGAGACGTGTGTCTCTGTATATGTTACAAACAGTAGGGGGTTAGTTATTGCCAGCAGGGAAGGGCGTGTTTACCAGAGCAAGGGTTAATGTTGTTTAAAGGGCATAAATTGACAATTTGTCACCACAGCTTCATGTGGCATTAAATATGTCCTTCTGTTGGCACAGAAATGATCAACACAGTAGCCTCTGTTTTGAAAGCTGCCATGCTGTGTTGCTTTTAGCTTTCAGTAATATCCTTTAAGAAGTTAATTCTTGACGCAGGCTGCCTGTGTTTCATTACACCTTGTTAAAGTGACGCTCAGTATGGTCACTGTGTCTAAAACAGTTTTTCGATTGCTTTCCACAGTCTCTCCAGAACAGTAGCTACAACCACTTCTCAGCAATCTATTACCTGCTGCTAGAAAGAGTGAAGGAGCACCGAAGCCAGCAGCTGAGCCGCCAATGCGGGGCCTGGAATCAGAGGTCGAGGACGGCGTCTGATTCCTCCACCCCAGAGGTGAGTGTCAACGTGAGGCCAAGACAGACTTCTGTTTGAGATGAAATCTCCCTGTGCTAACTCAGCTCTTCCTCTGTCCATCTCACTTTCAAGGTGATCATGGAGTCATCTGACAGCTTCAGAACCTCAGCCTTCCCTGTCGCCACCAAGGTGAACACTCCTGTCCATTCAGAGATGGAATTTGAACAAGGAGGCCTGTTTCAGGTCAGTACTTCCCTTTAGCTTGACATAATCCCTCTCTAGACTAAGGGTGGGGAACTTGAGGTCCACTGTCCTGTAGAGATTAGCTCTAACCCTGATTAAACATATCTAAAAATCTGCCCAAATCGGCAGGACAGTGGACCTCGAGGACCAGAGTTCCCCACCCCTGCTCTTGACCCTTCTCTTCCTAGTTGCTCAGTAAATAGACTCCCTGTCCTGTTTCATATTGCAGATATGCAGTGCACCCCCAATCCCCCTCCTCCATTAGAGACAGGCAGTGGCTAATGTGAATGCCTCCCTCCCTTCCTCAGCGTGTGGTGTGCCCGGTGGAGGCCAGCCTGAACGGGCTCCTGTGGAACCGATCCATCTCCCCCAACAGCCTGCTGGAGACCACCATAAGTGAGGAGGTTCGACCTCATGACCTGGACGAGGAAGAGGGGAGGCTGCAGGTCCAGCTGCCCCATTTGCTCAGCACCACCTCCCGAAGGCACACTTGCAGAGGTCTCCGCTCGATTCCACCAGTGCAATCCACCTTGTAAGTGAAATGTTATTATTAGGGTAAAATGAATGACTTAATGCAAGGATCTGGTTGTTAATGACACGCCATCCTCTCTCAGGTATTGTGGTTAGCCCATCGGATGGTGCTTCTTCTGACAACTGTCTGAAGTCCTCCTCGAACCCCGACCCGGCTCTCTCCACCACTGTAGGGGATCTTTCATCACTGCTTGCCTCCAATATTGGCCCGGAGCCATCAGCCCCTGCTGGGATACTCCTCGCTCTTTCCTCCAATCTCCTCTTGCAGAACCAAGGCAGTATACTTGCAGCCAGCTTCCAAGAGGGGCGTAGGGCTTCAGACACCTCCCTAACACAGGGTGAGTTTCATTAAATACAAAATGTATGCTTAAGCACATGTGCCAGCTTTATAGAGTCACATGGCTAAGTAGTTTCTAACTGGCCTGTGATTATTTATGTAGGGCTAAAGGCGTTCAAACAGCAGCTGAGAAAGAACACTCGTGCAAAAGGTCTGCTGGGGTTGAACAAGATCAAAGGTCTGGCACGACAGGTATGCCCTCCAACCTCATTCTCCAGAGGCAGCCGAGGGTCTCTTAGCCCAACTATGTGCTCTCCTTCAAGCCTCCAGAGCTCCAGCAGCCCCCGCGAGCGTCGCAGCATGCTGGAGGAAGTTCTGCACCAGCAAAGGTGAGACGAAATCCATAGACATGCCAGATTGCTGAAGATTGGAAACATCAGTGTTTCCTAACCCTGTTCCTGGTGCCACCCCAGTACTCCACAATTTTGAACTCTTCCTAATCAAACACACTTGAATAAGCTCATTAGTAGAGACTCCAGGATAAAGGAGACATTCAAAATGTGTGCAGTTGAGGTGCCTCCAGGAACAGGGTTGGTACATTTCTTGAATACACCTAAAACTCTGTTGTTCTTTCATGATACAGGATGCTGCAGATCCAGCACCAGCCTCAGCCCCAAGTCCAGTCTCAGCAGCCCGTGCTCATCCTCTCGCAGTCCCACCCCTCATCTCCTCCCTCCAACAATCTCTTTGCCCCCGCTGCCCTCTTTTCCAACCCCCCGACTCAACCTATCCTCCCTCCATGCAAGCAGACCCCCATCGCCTTCCAGCACAACCTGTGGCAGCAGCAGCAGTCTCTTGACTCCTCGTACTTGTCCCCCGTGGCATCAGCTGCCAGTCTTCTGGAGGCTCGTCTGCACATCAGCCAGCGGCCACATCTCCAGCCTATGTCCCCACAGCACCTGCAGCTCCAGCACTCCATCCCATCCCAAGGGGTTTTCTCCCTCCTGCCCCAGCAGGGCAGTTGGACCCTGAGCACCAGCATCGAGCCTGATGTCCAGGAGCTGGTCTGTGCCGGTCAAAAGCAGCAACTCAGCAGTTGTGTCATGGTCAAGTAAAGAAGGCTTTAAAGACTTTAAAGAAGGCCTTAGATTGAGGCTGACTGCTTCCACCACTCTTACTCCAGAGTGCGCCAATGTCGTTGAGCATCAGAACTTGAAAGCATCTCATGATGCTCAATAGTTTTCTAATGCAAAGGAGAGACCCTCTCTGGACACACACGTCCATGACTGTATCTACGTGTGTTGGAATGATCAGAGAAAATAAGAAGAAGCAATAACCAACCTCTTCATTGAGCCTATGACCCTTGCCAGGTGCTCCTGTCCACACAGCAATAAAGGACGGGTCGCTGAACAAGGAACTGAATAGTGTGAGTTTTCATCCATTTGCAAGTGGGTCCACTCATACGTAGAACTGGCCTCCACAAGCGCGAATGATTATGTCAGAGACACTTGTTTATTCTCTATACAAGTATGAAAATAAGACGGTGATGTCTTCCTTATAGATTTTAGATTTTGTGTTTTACATCTCCAGAGAAGACCAAAGTTGATTGCATTTTTTTTGCCTCTTTGATATCTTTCCTAGAAGTTCTTGAAACAAAATGGAGTATCTGACTGATCCATACTTCCAAAACTAAGAAACAAATACTGTCATTTCACCTGTGATGTGAAAATGTGCGCAAACTAGCCACACTATGCCTCCAATGATGGGTGTGCAATGAAGAGGCGCCTTAGCATGAGGGGAACGTCAAGACAAATGAGAATAAGTTAGATATAAGCACAAGAGGTACTGCATAGTGTTTATTAGACCAGGTCTTTGGGTTTCGCTGTCTGTGATAATGGCTTTAATGCTGCTTCATGTTTAGTCATATGTATACAAACACACTAGACAATTATGATCATAAAAATGTGCACCAACTAATGACTTACTGAAATTATGAGACATTGTCCAGCCAAGCCGTTCAGTTTTGGTCCATCAAGACTCCTCTTCCATCAGTTCACTACCTCCTCCATGACTGATATTTCACCTCAAAAGGCTGTATTTCAACAAACACTGTATGAGAATAAGTTAGGCCCATTGCAATGTCTTGAACTCATGACCCTCATTAATGGTGTAAATTAGCTTTTATTTTATTTTTTAAACAGTGAACAAAGAATATGAGTATAGTGCAATATTTCACATTGAAATGTAGAACCAGGAGAGGAAGCTGTTGCAGGCAAGCGAAAGGTACTTCATGCCTGATAATGTTGTTTTCTTTTTTCTTTTATAGAGCATGTTTTTTTCTGTTCGTAATGATTGTATGTACAAGATGATTTTAATGATGTATTCTGCATGAGCATAGGAAATAAGAATCTGCCCATTTTGTACAGCTTGTTGATACAGGTTGCCTTTGCATCCAGGCTGGCTTTGTAGAACGGCAGGACTAGAAAAATTACAGGAAAAGCCAAAGAGGGAAGATCAAGAGAAATACTATGTTACCATTGTTGAAGCTCCATTTGCTTGAAGCAGCGTTTTTATAGCTGTAAATGATCCTGTTGCAAGTCTGTCTTTTGTGAATTCGTTTTTTGGTAGATTAGAAAAACTATCTGCACTGTGTTTCCTGATTGAGTCATAAAACGGCAATGTTTGAAACCAGTGCAGGTAAAGATGTGTTGAAGGTAAAGCTGTTCGAGGTGATGTAAGAAACAGTGTTAAAACCCCTTTCATTTTTCACCCACCACCAAACTTGTGCCTTTGTCTGAGCAAATCCAGTGGTGGTGATTTTTTTTATGTTTGATTTTAGGATGTCAGAGAGCTGCAGAATTGTGTATCTTTATGCTTTTTGTTAGTTCAAACACCCCATTTTATTTGCTGTTTGACAATTATGCACTTTATGATGACAGTTGCTTTTGAAAATAGTGTTTGTTTCCACTGCAGGTATAGACAAGTCTGTAGTTACTTTTGAACACTATTTTTTGATGCCGAACTGTTCTGTTCTGATATATTGTATTATTATTTTGGTTATATTTCCCTGATGTGCTTGCTTGCTGTATATGTGATTGTACATGGCTGTGTGAAAGTATATGAGAGATTAAGTTTTATTTATGTGGCTATTTATTTGAATAAAAAATCAACTCCTGAAATGTATTTCTGTGTTTACATGTGTTTTTTCCCACATTTTTTTTGTAATGGAATTTCACTTTGCTTATAAAGCTATCAGTTTAAAACATCATATAGTCAATTAAAAGTATCAGTATTATTTGAATAATTGTCATGTTTTCTCAAAACTAAATTTCTATTTTTGATAGATTATCAGGATTATCTAAACTCATGATTCTTCAACTACAAATTTACATGTACAAAATGCTATATTCATATCTAAATTCTGCAATGCAATGCAAAACAATATTAATATAAATAAATGTGTTTATTTTAATCAAATATCTAAAATGACCAATAATAATAATAATAATCTTTTAAAAAGTTTTTTTAATTTCCATTTTTGTTGTCTTGTTTTAGGCATAGATCTAAGAAATTATGACATTATTTTATTGTATAATACAATACTTCAATATAGGTTAACTTCTTGAGTATTTATTTTGTTTTAATGGAATTATTATTGTTAGCATTTTTTTGCAACAACAATAGATTTATTCTAAAAATGTAGAATAAAAATGGCATAAAAAAGTACTATTCAAGTAGCCTACTTAAGTATTGATATTGCTTTGATGGAAACAACAAAAAATGATTTGAGAAATTTTTTTATTAAAAAAAATGTTTGCAGTGATAGAAAAACATGTTTAAATAACATAACATTTATTTCCAGACCGTAAAGAACTCAGAAACCCGAGCAACCAGTATAAACATAACAATTAGCGTGAAACACAACTGTCCGTAATATATCATCTAATGTGACAGTTTCTGCGGAGAGGATCACAGGTACAGTGGAGGACAGAGCACATGTAAACACATTCTAGCATGTGTGTGCTCATCGCTTCAGCTGTAAGCTAGCGGGTGGCTCTGTGCCCAGAGAGCTTGCATTGATCTGTGCTGGGAATTCCATTCTCATACATTCAGCTCCAAAGCAGCAGTCCATGCCAATCATTCTGACTGTGGAATGTGTGGATACCCTGCTCCAACTCATAAGCTCAAACGCCTGATCACAGCGTGTCAAAACCTCTGTCACATAGACTCTGATTGATGAAGCTCCCCTAAATATCTTGTGTGTGTATATCCAGATCTCTTTGAAATCATAGCGGATCTCATGATGAGGGCCTGCAGAAAAACATCAGTTACCAGGAACAGGCGTCAGTATTCAACTTTTCGTGCTTCCTCATTTCATAAATTTCAAAGGTAAATACCAAATGCTATGAACATTTAAATTTTCACCAGCACTGAACAAAATGTAAATATTAGCATTTTTCCTCCAAAATAAAATACTTTTCAATTATCAATTACCAGTATTATCTAAACATCTAAATGTACAATATATATATATATATATAGAATAGAATGTAGAATATTTTATCATTCTAATATGTATGTAATATTTTATTGTTTAAATTATACAATATCCTCTGTTCTGATTTTTTAGTTTTCTTTCATTTATATTTTATTTTGAGTTCAAATAAGAATAAAGTATTCTATAATGGAGTTTTGTTTGTTTGTTTGTTTTTTGTGAATGACGCTGCCTGTCAGAAGTCAATATTAATTTTGGTCACACTATTAACTATTTATTATTAAATTCCAATTCTTACTATTAACAAACCATTAACTACAACTTTTGCCTCAATAAACTTCTAATTTGCTTCTTATTAATAGTAAGGTAGTAGTTACAGCCCGAATACAGGAAATGTTGGAACGTGTTTTAAAATTTGAATAAAATGAAACTAAAATAATTTCTAATCACATGAGCCAATATTTTATTCACAATAGAAGATAGATAACATAAATGTTTAAACTGAGAAATGTTACAATTTATGCACAAAATGAGCGCTTTTCAAATTTGATGACTGCAGCAGGACTCAAAAGAGTTGGGACGGGGACATATACTGAACAAAATTATAAACGCAACACTTTTGTTTTTCCCCCCATTTTTCATGAGCTGAACTCAAAGATCTAAGACTTCTTATATGTACACAAGGCCTATTTCTCTCAAATATTGAGCACAAATCTGTCTAAATCTGTGTTAGTGAGCACTTCTCCTTTGCCGAGATAATCCATCCACCTCACAGGTGTGGCATATCAAGAAGCTGATTAGCAGTGTTGGGGGTAACGCATTACAAGTAACACGAGTTACGTAATAATATTACTTTTTTCAAGTAACTAGTAAAGTAACGCATTACTTTTTAATTTACTAGAAAATATCTGAATTCGTTTTTCAAAAAAGTAAAGGCAGTTACTTTTTTTTCATTTATTGATGACAGTGCGCTGTGTGAACATGATCTTACTGTAGTTCTAGAGACTAAATGTGAATAATTCATCCCACCCTCAAAAAACAGATTCAGCATTCATCAAAATGAATTAAAACAGTGAAATGCAAACTCAGAATATGACGCAAACATGCAATAATTAAACATGTTAAACAACACAAATATATCTAATCTCATTGTATTAACCAATGTGTTTGCTGCTGACCTTTGATGATCCAGTTCAACCATACTAATAAGCAAAAATTACTTTAGATAAACTAACAATTGTGCTTCGTTGTTTTGTTTTTTATTGCTGAAGAGTGTTGAATCTTCTCCTGCGTTCTACTGTATAGACGTAATTTACTCTTCCTTCTGCATGAGGTTTATTCATTACACTTTTTGGTGTGAAAGGCTTTTACATTTGCTATAAATAGAACTTCTTATATTAAAAATAAACAATCAAGCCCTGCTCATATTTAAAAAGTAACACGAAAGTAACGCAAAAGTAATGTAACGCATTACTTTCCATAAAAAGTAACTAAGTAACGTAATTACTCAATGGGTGACATGTCAGGTGAGAATGCTGGCCATGCAAGAACTGGGATGTTTTCAGCTTCCAGGAATTGTGTACAGATCCTTGCAACATGGGGCCGTGCATTATCATGCTGCAACATGAGGTGATGGTCGTGGATGAATGGCACAACAATGGGCCTCAGGATCTCGTCACGGTATCTCTGTGCATTCAAAATGCCATCAAAAAAAATTATGCCCTGTAATGTGAAAACCGGGATTCTTCCGTGAAGAGAACACCTCTCCAAAGTGCCAGACGCCATCGAATTTGCCCACTCAAGTCAGCTACGATGATGAACTGCATTCAGGTCAAGACCCCAATGAGGACGACAAGCATGCAGATGAGCTTCCCTGAGACGGTTTCTGACAGTTTGCACAGAAATTCTTTAGTTATGCAAACCGATTGTTGCAGCAGCTTTTTAGCACCTGGACTCTTCTACTACGAAGTCATGCTGTTGTAATAGCTGCTGTATGTGGTTTTGCATTGTCCTGCTGGAATACACAAGGCCTTCCTTGAAATACACATCATCTGGAGGGGAGCATATGTTGCTCTAAAACCTTTATATACCTTTCAGCATCCATAGTTCCTTCCAAAACATGCAAGCTAATCATATCTTATGCACTTATGCACCCCCATACCATCAGAGATGCTGGCTTTTGAACTGAATGCTGATCACAAGCTCGAAGGTCTCCATCTTCTTTAGCTCGTAGGACACAACACAGGACAAAACGGCGCTTCTGGATCATGTTCACATATGGCTTCCTTAAAACCATTCCACAAACATTACTTTAAGAACGTTTTGTCCTAACATTTATATGACACTTCAAAAATGTTAGTGTAGGTTGTGAGAATGTTCCCTTGTTAGTTGGGTTCGTCTTTGGAGTGAAAGAAACTTCACAGCATAGGCTAAAATGTAGTAACATGTTTTAATTAAAAATGTATATTATTTAGTTGCTTTTAAAAAAGTTAAAAATATTAATACGTTTAGGACCATTCAGGTTAAAAAGAAAGCGTGACTTGTTTCTCTGACAAGAGTTCAAGAAACAACCAGATGATTATATAATTGTGTATGAACCAAATCGTTGTTTGTTCAATACTTCATAATCTTCTTGTCATAAGCTGCACAGAGCAGCCTATGCTGTTGGCATCAATCACATCAACAACAAGTCTGATCTTGCTAAAATCCATGTTTTTTGCACTGTTTTTATTTTTCTGTGATGATTTTGATGTGATGGACATTTCTAGTTTGCATTAAACTTAGCTGTGAATAACAATCACTTCCAGGAGGCTAGATCTGGAACAAAGCAGAGCACACAAACCACTTTGACCAGAGTTGTGAAACGGTGAGGGGTTTAACCTTTATGATAATGGAGTCAGTATGAGACCATTCCCATTTATTCTGTTGCATAACTCTTCCTTACAGTCCACCGTGACACTCCTGGAGATTATTAAAGGAGAATGTGTGGTTCACAGGTTGAGAAAGGCTTTGCCTCACTAACCAGAAACAGCCGGAACTGGGTTGGGTGTAATAGTGTGTTTCTCAGAAAGGCGGCTACACTTTCTAAGAGATTTTAAGTTTGCATGACATTTGCATTGTCAGATTCTTTTTCACTACAGGAATCTACAAGTCAATAGTGCATTTATTATGATTATGTATTTAGTAAGCTGACTTGGTAAATACAACGCATTTTAATTTAATTCTCTATGATTGTTATGCATGTGGTTCTCGTGACATGGAATATGTGAAATCTTTGTACTTTAAAACCTATTTATCACATTGCAGGACCATTAAAAATCTATGTAAAGTGATTAAAATAGTTAAAAATAAAGAAATGGTTGAGCATTACCAATGATACACACTTTCCCTTAAGCAGTCGTGATATTTTAACCCCAAATATATTTATATTGATAACAAAATACAAAAAAACTAAATCTCGAATCTTGAATCTCGAAAAAAAAACATCAATTATTTATATACAGTACAAGTAGCCAATCTATGATAGGAGAAGATGTAACTGTTCAAATTAGACCAATTAAAACAAATGCTGTGCAATTAACTCTTCTATGTCATGCTATTGATCTGTATTATGTGCCTTCTCTGTAATGTTGGGTAAATGACCCAGTCTTTGATCCCAGGTCAGAGAGAGAGAGAGAGAGAGAGAGAGAGAGAGATAGCGAGAGAGAGAGAGAGAGAGAGAGAGAGAGAGAGAGAGAGAGAGAGAGAGAGGCTAAATCAGTGCACAGCTGCTTAGTGAACTCAGCATGAAAGGCCTGTAATGGAATGCTCAGTCAGACGCCACTGCCTCCTGTACAATATATAAACTGGGGCTCAATGTGCGTCATTCAGCAAACAACTGACCCTGAGAGCACTGAAGCAAGCGAGAGCCTCTCACCCTCTCTATCTCTCATTACTTTAACTTTAATATCTTGCCTACTTGCTTCTTTCCTCAAAATAAAATATGCGACAGTAATTAATAACAATACTATACTACTGCTTCTGTTAAGAATACTATTGTTGATGATGATGATGATGTTAAGGGCACCGAATTGTTCTCAATCAATAGCACAAGTTTATGTTTTGATTTGGCTTACTGTTTATACGCAGAAATTGCGTGCATATGATAGGCTACGCAATAGGCAGAATTAGGGTTGTGGAGTAGATGCTTATCATATGTATGCGAAAATTACATATGCACGCAAACACATGCGTATCAAAAACACACCAAAGTAAATTTTAGCGCATACAACGATTTTCTGTTTTTATTTGGTGCACTATTTATACACATTGTCTTGAGACCATGCTGCAATAATATCATACCCTCCCATTATATTTTTGAGCTTATAGAATAAGTGGCATGTGACTGTGAGCAACGTTGTAGATTTTATTACCAAAAAACAGATTATCAGGGAAAAAAGTTTTTTTTGCCTAGCAATCATTGTATGGAAAATGCAGTTTTTTAACTTACATCATCTAAAATAGCAATTTTTCTAGTTTATTTTGATGCTTTGCATTCATGCTAACATGCTAAAAGCTATGCTACGGCTGTTCGGGGTGGGGATAGTTGTAACAGTTCATTAAAAATGTCAATAGAGCACATTTTGTTTTTTTGCACATTTTTTAATTCATGTGCATCTTATTCAGCATTTTTTGTTTGTAATATCCCAAAATTAATGTAAAAAATAAGTGGATGACAGCATAAAGTACACACAAACACAAACACTCAAAACACATAAAACAATTGTTTTTATAAATTGTTTTGTTTGTTTGATAAAAAAAAGTAATGTTATACTGTTATAAATGTGAAAGTGCAAAGAAAAATCCATCTTACAAACCATGTCTTTAGTTGATACATTTATACGAATGATTTATATGTTAGAGCTGTTGGGACAGATTTCTTGGGAAATGCAATGTAGGCCCTACTCATCATGTGCCTGTGCGTATCACATTATCTGTACACAGAGAAAAGTATCCGGCTGTTGGTATCATGAAGCTGAAAGTTTGTTTTCACAACAAGTTAGAAAAACTGGATCATACCAAACTGGAAAGCACCAGTTATAAAAACAAAACATGCTATTTATTTATCCATCCTCTTATGTGTACACAATTCCTCGAACTACATTCATTTGTGTAGTGTAGCTTTAAGGACTTTGTAAAATATTATGTAACTTAGTCTAGTTACTACTAAACATCGACAAAATCAACAGATACACACATTTAAAATGTATAATTTATCTCCTAAGACAAAACAAACATATCAATCGATGACTCATCTTGCACTCATGGGCGTGTCCAATTTTGTCCAATCAAATGCTAGAATGACAGTGTCAACCACAAGCCTCTATTCTGAAATATCCAGCAAGCTATAAGACATTTAAACGTTTTATTTCTTTTTTACATTTGCACATTTAATGTGTACACTTATTATGCATTTTGTTGACTGTCCCGCAGTGGGCTGTGGAGTAAGGGAGGTGTGTGAGCGAGCAGTCTGTTTCCCATTCCCATGGAGGACGTGCAGATCAGGTTTCCTGTTATGTGTCAGAGTTCAGGCTAACACAGGAGAGTGCTACGTGACCAGCACTGCATGGTGTCATGTTGTGATGACAAAACATCCACCGCTTGACCTATTTCTCCCCACTTTAGCACAGTGTCATATGAATTAACATTTTAATTGAGTTAATTACATATTGGGTTTTTAAATCATTAATTCAAGACCAAAATAATTACATTAAATCAATATTTGTTAAGAAAAGCACCCAAATATTAAATACATTTTTATGAGACTAAAGCATTAAATCCACTTTGCAAAGAGTAGTCTCGCGTAGCCAGACCTTCAGACTGATGGCTGAAGGACTGGAATCCATGACAGCTTTCATTGACCAAGGCCCGCCCATGAGGCCGTTTGATTTTATATATGATAAATAAGTTACAGTGTGAAGAAATATTTTTGAACACACACACACGAATTCCGGAAATGTTGGGGCATTTTTTTTATTTGGTCTGTAACATGATTAGCTATAAAAGGGATGTCTTAGAGAGGCAGAGTCTCTCAGAAGTAAAGATGGGCAGAGTCTCTCCAATCTGTGAAAGAGTGCGTAAAAAGATTGTGGAATACTTTAAAAACAACGTTCCTCAACGTCAAACTGCAAAGTTTTTGCAAATTTCATCATCTACAGTGCATAACACCATCAAAAAATTCAGAGAAACTGGAGAAATCTCTGTGCATAAGGGACAATGCCAAAGACCTTTGTTGAATGCCAGTAGTCTTCGGGCCCTCAGACGTTCAGCATTCAGTTCAAAAGCCAGCATCTCTGATGAAATGTGGGTGCATAAGTGCATACACTATGGGCAGCTTGCATGCTTTGGAAGGCACTATGAATGCTGAAAGATATACAAAGGTTTTAAAGCAACATATGCTCCCCTCAAGACGACGTCTATTTCAGGGAATGCCTTGTGTATTTCAGCAGGAGAATGCAAAACCACATACTGCAGCTATTACAACAGCATGGCTTTGTACTAGAAGAGTCCGGGTGCTGAATTGGCCCACCTGCAGTTCAGATTTTTCACCTATAGAGAACATTTGTCACATCATTAAACAAAAAATACGTCAAAGACAACCATGAACATATATATATATATATATATATATATATATATATATATATGTGTGTGTGTATATAAATGTATATATGTATATATAAAATTTGTATATGAAATGTGTAAATAAGTGAAATAAAGTTTATGAATGTGTTCGACTTTATGTAAACCCATGTGTTATCTCATGAAAGACAAACTAATTATTTCAGTATTTCAATAAAGCTAGTACACGTAAACATGTAGTGTGTTTTTTTGCCTTCATTGCTTTATATATTTTTCATTATGTATCAATCTAAAGCCATGCATATATTGCAGTATACTGAAAAAAATATAAGCACTAAGCATGGTGGTGGTTGAGGAGAGACCCCCCCCCCCCACATGATTGTAAAGTGCTTTGGGTGTACAACAATACACAAAAAGCGCTATATAAATGCATCATTCATTCATTCATTCACTATTTTCCCATATATGGAAGTGTATGTTATATATATATTAGAGGTGGGCATAGATTAATTTTTTTAATCTAGATTAATCTAGATTAATTTTGGAATTAATCTAGATTAAAATGGCTCATTTGAATTCTGCGAAGGCATTCAGAATATGTGTGCTACCCAAATAATGACTAAAGTAAGTCTTTGAGAACGGGTTTCTCAAGCCAGGTGGCGATTAGACCAGGGCTCATCTCCTGTTTCCAAAATGCATCACAAACTTTAATCTCTTCCCGTCCCAATCCCACGAAAAAACTGGGGGGAAATCCCGTTCCACTCCCGGAAGAATGACTCCCATTCCCTCCCACTCCCGTGTTGTTTTTTTTTTTTTTTTGCCGATAACTGTCAATTACAGTAAAAATATAGTACAGATCACAGCGTGCCCACCTTATTAGTTGAATAAAAACCCAAAATGTCGTTTTTTGTTATTATATTGAACTGAAAGCCATCTTATTATGCACAGTGTTGCACAGATTAAATTTCATGTAAATCATCCATGCTAACACACACGTCTTCTATTTTTTTTTTTTGACATTTCACTCTCTATAGATATATTTTTCTATGTACTGTATTTTTAGATATATTCGAGTTTCGAAGTTTCTCGCTCAAGTTCACATGAGACCTAAAGCGCATCCTGTTTGCTTAAAAGCGCAACGTTTCGTTGTTATTCTGAGTGCACACAAACAAACGTAGAGTCTTTACAGATTCGAAAGATGTATTAGGCTACTTTTATCTGTATGACCAAAAATGACGGAGATTTTAAGAGCAAGTGAGCGCACCGGAGCCTGTCCTGCAGCAAACGCTTCCACACAAACACTTCAATAGCGCACATTTCTCTAGGTTAACATCATATTGAGCGGCCATGTAAAGTTGCTACTACATACATCTTTCAGATGAAAAGCCATATTTGAGGTTGATGAATGATAGGTGAGCGTTTGGATGTCCTGCCCGATTGTATTACCACATAGACCAGCCGTTAACAATCTGTCCATCACGGACTGCGAGCCTCTAGTTCGAAGACTCGTTCTCACCCCCTACAGTGCAATTCGGCTAGGTATACATCCGCGCTAAAATATCAGGGTGAAAGTCATCATAGCTTGCGTAGTATAGACCCAGCTCCCAACCCAACTTTGAGAATAGATTAACGGCGATATTTTTTTTTATCGCCGATAAGAGTCTCACGTTAACGCAGCACGTTAACGCCGATAACGGCCCACCACTAATATATATCATTATATTTTAGTATCTTCCAATATATTTTTGTTTCATAAGGGAACAGAATCCAAAACGTCCAAAAATGATACATGATAATGCCAATATTTTTGTGAAGAGTGTTGTAAATGTATAGCCTCCTTCTGAGAAACTCTGCCATGGGAGACGGGATTTGTAATCGTGCTTCACTGAATGTGTCAAATGGCTTCCTCAGTGGAAAAAAAGGAACCGGCCGAAGACATGTCACGTCATGCTCCTTTTATCATTGGCAGTGTGTCAAATGTATAGTCCAGAGTGTTTACATAAGAGATAAACAACTTTGTAGCCAGTAGAAGGGAAACGACCTCATTGCCTCCGATGATTTTGGGTCAGACAGACATGATAGCGCACGCTGTCTGTTGCTGAGCCCTGGGTTTTTATTCTGCCTCTTTTGCACTGACTGTCACCTCTGTTTGTGCCGCCTGCAGCAAAGCACTGTGGGAAACTGTGATGTCATCCATGTGTGAGTGCACGTTAGGCCTTCCACACTGAGCTATTCAAATTCAAACGGCTGCGTGAGATCTCAGAGGAATGAACTTCTATCTAACACTACTTAGATAAACACAACTTGATGAACAGTATCCAGTTACACAGACTGATTACTGACAATAAACTGAATTTGTTTATGTAATCGAGAAACCCACATATGACGCAGACAGAAAATATTTTATTTGCATACTTGAAAATGTCTCCTTTTTTTTTTTTACAAAACTATAAAAACAGACTAAAACAGAGTACAGGAACGAGATGGATTGATATCTGGCGACTGAATCGATATGGAAATACACAAAAAAGCTTCACTGCTATGAAAAATGTCTCATTAAATAGTAAATAGAGACTTTTTAATTGCTTTAAAATCTTTTTGAGACAATTCTAATCACAAGGACATTATCCTGCAACAACTATCCATATTTATTACCTATTTTCACTGAAATAATTATGCATGACATAGCTAATTTATAATGGAAAAATGAAATTAGAATTTAGCGTTTAACATATTTTAAATAAGTATTCTGTTCTGTTTATTTTAATATTCCTGAACAACTGATATGAGACTGGTGTTTGGCTGACTTATATACCACCGTTTAAAAGTTTAGGGTCGTGCAAAGTTTAATTATTACAGAATATCTTTCATATTTCCGTCTACTTTGCTGTTAAGGAAACATTTCTGATTATCACCAATGCTTAAAACATTTGTGCTGCAAATATTTTTGTGAAAACCTTGATACTTCTTTTTCAAGACTATTTGATTAACAAAAATGTCTAAAGAACAGCAACCACCATCAATACTATTTTAGTTTTCAAGTCTGTCACAGATACACAACAGCATAATTAATTCCAATGGCATTGAGGCCATGTTGGCACTGACTAGAAAATGAACTTAAAATGTGTAATTTAATAAATAAATAAATAAGCATCTAGATACAAAAGCTGTATATTTTCATGGTAAACGTTTATCTCACACAACAGTATCTTAAGCCTACACATTGAAAGATTCATGTATCTCTGAGTCATTCCCTATCCTGAACAGCAGTATAGCACTACAATCCGTCTGCTTCTAACTATAGTCTCGTGTGGAATCAGTTCTGATGTTTGGAGACAGAAACAATCCTCAGGGTGTAACGACATCGAGGCTGTTTTCCCTGAATAACGCCAGTCTAATGCAGTTAGCCTCTCCCCGCTGAGAAGAAAAACGCCTAATAATCCATTTGCGTCAGCAACTTCAGAATAGCGCTATTGTGTTGATTCATTTCAGTAATGATGAAAGATAGTCCCTTCACTGAATGGAAGAAGCATTGTTAGCCGCTAACGCAATCTCCGTAATTACAAATAATCACCGCAATGAAGGAACCATTAGAAGCATTTATCAACTGCTTTGGCACCTTTTCTCAGCTCCAGAAGATAATAATGCTTTTAGGCAATGCACCCTCGTGAAATATATAAATGGTATGTGATTAAGGAGATTTCAGTGTAGTTATGCATTATTACAAAAATTGGCTTAAAATATGGTGATGTTGACGTATTTCTGAAGCGTTCGCACGAGTTCCAAATGTTACGTGTTTCACACCTCATGCCAATTCAAGGGCGCCCTCCTCTGGTCCAGACCTCTCACACACATCTGAGGTAATGAAAAACACAATAATAAAACACAACGACATTAAGAAATACAGACATTTGGTGACATTATTGTTAGTAATAGTTCAAGCAAGTAATACGGCCCAGAGTGTAAGCCTCGTTATAATTATGATCTGTTTGTTTAATCAAATCAAGTGTGAGGGTCAACAAAACAAGCTAAGACATTAGCCTTCATGGGGGCTGATTCACAAACGAGCTCAAATGTGTGTAATACAATAACAGTACGCTTTGGAAGTGCAAGGTTATTAACCTCCTCCCCAGAATGCTCTCTCTTCTCACAGTCACAGGGTCAATTACTCGCTCGAATGAGCCACAAACGCTTCTCTGCAGAATAGTGTCGGACTGCTGCTGAAACCTTAAAGAAAACAATGAGCACCCAAATACACTAACAACAGCAGGGAAATATTACTGGTCGGCCTACAGGATTCAACCCTTTAGTGTGGATCATACAGTTCTTGTGCTCATATTAGTTAGGACTGCAGCTCAACTATTAGGCTAATGACTAATACAGATTATTATTATATGCAGAATAAATGTGCAGAATCTGTTTTTAATTATTTGTTTCAGATTTTTGACAGTAGACTACCTATATGTTCATTATTCTACAAGAATAAAAACATAACCATCAATGTTATGTCTACTAATACTACACTCTTAAAAATAAAGGTGCTTTAAAAGGTTCTTCACATCAATGTCATGGAAGAACCATGTTTGGCTCCACAAAGAACAATTCAGTCAAAGGTCCTTTAAAGAACCATCTCTTCCTTAACTTTTAATAATCTCAAGAACCTTCTTTCCCTACAAAGAACCTTTTGTGAAACTGAAAGGTTCTTCAGATGTTTAAGGTTCTTTATGGAACCATTTAGACAAAAAATGTTATTTTATGGCATTGTGAAGCACTTTTTGTACTAACAATAATAATTATCATCATGATCATCATGATCATTACAGTTCATGTTTTATTACAATGAAACTAATTGTTGCTGTTCTTCTTATTCATGCCATTATATTTATACAAAGTTATTTTGCAATCTATAGATATATTCATTATTTGTCTCAAATTCATTTTCATTATTTTTTCTCATAGATAAATCATATTTAATCTCACAGTTTCGGGTTATGTGTTAACGGATTCAATATTATTTAATTTTTTTATCATTGTTTTTAAGTTTTTATTGTTATATTAAAACAGGAATAATTCAACAATATATTTTAAAAGACTGCAGTGCCTGCAGAATTTCTGACCAAAACAATATGCTATTTAATAAAGATGATTTTTTCAAAGAAATGAAATGCTCTCCAAACCAAGCAGCTGACTAACCCCACTGTCCAAACTTGAGAATACAGAGAACATAGAACTACTGCAGCTGAAAACGCAGAGCTTACAGACACAAAAACAGGCACTTTAGAATCTAAAAGTGAAAAGCCAAACACATGTTCCTCCTCTCTGCCTGAAGCTGTGCTCTGAGCACTGACTATGACGTCAGTTCATCATCAAATGCACACAGATACTCCTCTTCCCTTCTTTTCACTCTGCCCTCCAGTTATCTGTACGGTCTAGTTCTCTGACTCTTTCCACAGCCTCTTTCATTCTTCAGTCTTCTGGTAACCTTTTCATTTAGACTCTCAGAGCCACTTCTTTCTGCTTGTGTAATGCTTTTCTTCTCTCTCTTTCTCGCTGCAGTGATATTTCATACCTCATCATTTGAAGAAGCAGCTGAAGGCTGAGTGCAGGCCGGGGAGGGCGGAAGCCTGGAGTGGGGCTAATGGGATGTCATTTTCATGATTTATTATGGCATTCAGAGGAATGACGCAAAAGACTCAAATTGAAACCAAAGCTGTTTTTCCTTACGTCATGTCTACCCAACCATCAACCCTCCCAGCAACTTCCCCATTACCATTTCAAGCACAATCACCACTTTCTCCTGCGTTTCAGAATCAAACAGCTCCTCTCAATGCCTCGTATTATGACGTGTTCTGGCCGGAGCACTCTCTGGAGGGGCCGAGTACGTCTAAAACACCTCAGCCTTTATTAAACATTGACTTTCCCAGCAGGAGAATGTGGATGCATCTGTGTTTCTCTGCCAATAAATGTAGTATGTGTATTGGACTTGCGTGCTTGTGTACATGTGCACCTATGTATTCAGGGGCAGGCGGACAAACTTGTTCCTCTCCAGTCTCCACAGGTTTGACAGGACCAATATGCTTGTTTACTCGCTGTCAGCTTCTCGTCTGAACAGCTTTGGGATGGACACGTCTGTCTAAAAGTCTGAAGGAAACAGTGTAAGGCTTAAAGGACTGATTTATTTTAAGTGTCAGTGAAGGGTTGAGACAGATATCACATAAAAAAAATTAAAAATAAAAGGTCTTATAAATAAATGACTCCAGTTATTAATGCTTTGGTTAGGGCGCTGTATTCTGAAAACAAGGCAATTAAAAATCCAATGTGATAAACCGACGGCAAGAATTAAAAAGTATAAAATATTACCATTATCCTACAAAATTTAAAAAGGCAGTCAATGATAATCTATCATGAATAAAATAGTTCAAAATAAACCATTTAAATATTATTAAATAAAAACAATAAAGTGTCTTAATTATAATGAATCAACACTTATTTTAATTAATTTTGTATTAAAGGTTTAAGCTTTATGTTTACGTAGGCCTACATCTACTGGTTGTATTTAATATCAATTTATATAGAATATCAATTCTATATATATATAGTCCACATTTGTCCACATACATACAGTGTGCATGTCGTATATAGCATATCTCAGGGGCTGGTTTGCTTGCATCATCGCAAAATGTAAACTATATAATCATCCAACTCTAATCTGGTAAATGTGGCTATGAAGTATGGAGATATTCATATTTTTTCGACATTAACATCATCATTTTCTGTAAAGCTGCTTTTTGAAAGGTATTGCGAAAGGTGCTATACAAATAAATTTGACTTTAAACTAAACTTAAACTCAAATTAAACTTGCCTTTTTGTCTTAATAGACTACAAAGGTTAATGTGCATTTCACCTGTTCTCTCTGACCATAAATGAACTGAGATTACACGGAAAGCCCCAATCCTTCACACAGTGGCACAGCTGTCATAGTTGGAAATAATAAGTACAGATGCCAGTAGATTGAAGGATGTTGGCAGGGACGTTTTTGCAATAAGGGTTTGCCGTGCTCTTGGAGGTTGTCCAGCACTCCGGGTTTAAAGAGGGCTGAACACCAACTGGTTCAGGCTTTTGAACACACACACACACACGCATGCACGCTCACACACACACACACACACACACACACACACACACACACATTCCTTAACGCTCTTGTCTGAGGAGCTTGAAAACATAATGATGAGTTTGACTGACCACAGCCTGAGGCTGAATAACCACTGCATGTTCTTGGCACTGTAAATCCTGTTATACATGTGTGTCCCTACAACACCCCAAAACTCAAATCATGCTGACAGACAAAGCCAAAGCAATGTTTCAATTTCAGGGAGCTGTGTGGCTGAGCACTGCAGCCGCAGCAGCGACTGATGGATTACATTCTACCACACACAGTAAACGTATTCATTTGAGTACTGGCTTCTTTTAACACATTTTTGGTTCATTTTTATTCTAGGCGACTGTAATGTTTTGTTGTTGTTGTTTTTAACAAAAATGCTTTTTCACAAAAATCCTGTTTAACTCCTGGAAGATTCTAATAAAACTGAAGACTTTGAATAGCAGTTTTTTTTAACTATTTCTTTAATAATAAAATATGACTTGTTTGTCAACATTTGTCTAGATAAAGAAAAAAGTAATGTTCTCATTTTCTCATGTTCTTCAGCAAGTCATCAAGACTTACAAATCTGATTAAAGCTGAAGCATCTTGTTCAGTACCATCATCGTCTCTTCTGATGGACAATTCTATTTTCAGTGCTGTAAAATCTGACTCAACAGGTGGAGTACATTTTATCTGAATTTATAGACTTTTGTAGAATTGATAGATTTATAGAGCATTGCGTTAGCAGCGCAAAGGTTGTGGGTTCGATTCCCAGGGAGCACACATACTGACCAAACATGTATAACCTGAGTTTTGGATAAAAGCGTCTGATAAATGTAAATGTAAGTGCACATAAACTTTTCTTTTTAGAACTGAAAACAAAAGATAAAACTTCCAAATGATCTAAATCACATGGTTTTGCGTAGGCCTACACTGGCCTAAACCTTAATCATGTTGTGTAATATTGTGTATCTTACATTGCTTTGCCAATGATTACCAAAAAACCCAGGGAAGAATCAATCAACCGCTACGCTCTCTACCACTGAAATCAAATCCGCTCTCATAAACTGCTCTTCATCATTGTTCGAGAGAGATTGCAAATGAACGTGGATTTACTCTCGCTCTCTTCTCATGCACGTAGACACAAGGGCTCTCTCTCACACATGTAAACATACTTCATGAAATGCAATTTCTTACATTGTTCAACGAGACAACATAACGGAATCAGTTCATGGTTGTATATGATTCAGTCATTCGAGAAATAAAAGAGTTATCTTGGCTCTGGATAATAATCTGAATATGAATGTGTTCCTCTAATGAAGTTGCTCTTGGTGGCTGTGACGAGGAATGACGCAGAAGCCCTCATGAGTCACTCACAGGAGATGCAGGTCTGTGAGAGTGAGCGGAGATCTGCACAGCACATGTAATGAGTGGAAATGAAGCTGGTAATCAGACAGCAGTGCTTGTAATGTTTTTGTTGGAGCTGGACTTGTCTCCTGACAGAGCTGTCGGAGCCTGTCTGCCCTATGAAGCTGCGCTGCGGTGTGATTGTGGGCTGAGAGGAGACACTGTAGGGCTCTTACCAACACTGTGGCAGTAAAATTCAATGATTATAAAACTGCAATAAAATGGAAGCCTGAACAAAAACTAATCATCTATGAGAGTAATGCTTAATGTAATGTCCATGTGATTTGATTTATTCAGCAATAAACATCTATAAATAATACTTAATATGATTTAATAATAATTGTATTATAATATTTTATCATGATATTTTAAACAGGCTATACATAAGGTATTAATATACACTATAGGCTAACTTGCAAATGTTGGTAAGATGTTTTTAAATGTATATTTTAAATGAAATGTTAATGAATATTTTTTTTTTTACTTATTCCTGTGATCAGGAATCATTACTTCAGTCTTCAATTCTTCAGAAATCATTCTAATATGCTGAAAACAGTTCAGCATATTGAGTTGCAGCTCAATATTTTGGTGGAAATGTCTCACATTCTCAGGATTATTTGATGAATAGAGAGTTGAAAAGAACAGCATTTATTTAAAAAATAAATCTGTAACAATGTAGAAGCCTTTAGTGTCATTTTTTACCAATTTATTACATCCTTGCTAAATACACGTATAACATATATAGCCATGAACCCGTTTTTCACTGTAGTTTAACCTTTATGTTTTTTCTTTTCCTTTCTTTTAGCTTGAAAGCCTGTATTGATCGATGTTTTTTCTATCATAGAAATGTAGAAATTCTGCAAGCCTGTTTTCATTAAAGATATAACCATGCCAACATTACTGAAACAATCAAATCCAAATCACCTGCAACAATAACTCACCATGAAGACAGATCTGAACCAACTATTCCAGCTTGTCCACGTTTTATATCAGTTCATTCAATAGCAGCAAAAATCTGTATGTGCAAACACGATTCTGTTGAACCACCAAGAAAGCATTTCCTGTCACAGTAAGTTGTAAACGTCATTTGTTCATCAGACAATTGAAGTTCAGGTCTAATTTAGCAGTGATGTGCGTTTGTATTACTGATTGAATGGGGAAGGGTCCAGTGCGAGCGACAACAAAGGCAGATTTCCCATAACAAGCAGAGGCCTAGTGCCAGGAAAAACTGACGTTACTGATGGTCAGTGGAGATGGAATAGAGACTTGACCAGAGGACGAGAAGTTTCCAAAACAACCTCCTTGCACTCATGCACGCCTGTGCAAGTTCACGCAGAGCACATTTCTTTGCCAAGTCTCATGTTAAACTTGCACATGCTGAAATATGTGAGCACATGAGAAGCTTTGCAGTTCATTTTGACAGGACAATGATACATTTGATCATTAAGGAGGTCAGAGATCCATAAAGAGAAAGGATACATTTTTATTTATGGGCAAAGTGTGTAAAATACTGCTACTACTGCTATTAATAAACCTCTTTACTTTTGTCTAAAACTGTGCACATGCTGATTTATTAGGTTGCTAATATGACGAGGCTCTTGAAGATGCAATGCTGCATAACAGCATATTTATATAATTTCATACATTTTAATACCACTAAAGATTCCACTGATAAAAAACAACAACACTGCCAATGAACAGACAAGACAGATATTGAGCTCTCATACAGTCCAGCTGTCTGAGACCACATTATTACATCTAGATATCACGTGCTAATATTCATAACCCCAGCAGACGGCGCCATTGATCAGGTTTAAATAGATAGAGACTGTATGGAGGCTTTTGTAGTACATCATTAAAGTGTGTGCTGTTAATATAGCAGTGGCTCAGCCTATTGTGAAATATGTTAAGTCGCTTAAATATGTTCAAATGACTGAAAGTTCAAATATTTCCATGGATTTATAAAATAATAAATGAATAGTTTGACCAATTAGTGATTGAATGGTTTTCAACATGCATCCTAAATTAATAATGCCCCAACTTTCCACATAAACTCAACTCAAATATTTTGTGTAGCAGACACGTAACGCAATAGAAAAAATTAATCTATGAGATGTAAAAGGAACTTTTTTTTTCAACAGGCAAATACTAATTGTGTAGCGGCACCTTGCTCTATTCCTTATTTTGTGTTCATTCATTTAATTGAAATTTAGCAGCACAAATTAAACTGATTTGTGGCTTTTTATGCCTTTCACATTATTCCTCGATTCAAGACGTAAGAACTACAAACAGGGCTTGTTTTAGAAATTTTACTACAGTAAATATTTTTCATGGTAAAATGATCTGTGACGAGCTATTGGACTGAAAGACAGGTGCAGGGACAACAATCATTACAACCACTATTCCTTCAGTAAATAAAGCCTTTATTTGTAACTAGTACTTATTCCAGCAATAAGATTCAAGAAAAAGCTAATCAAATGACATACAGTAAAGATACTGAGCCAGATTCCAGCTTCATGCTCAGAAACGCTGATCGGGAGTGCAGACTAATACACCCTCACGCATTCATTTAGCTCACATTAACTCATATACAAACAATAGTATTCAGTCTCTGTTAGTCCGTATTGATTTACAAGACATCAGACGAAAAGAACATAGAAAAATGAAACATATTTGCTTAACCCAGAGTGATGTGTTTAAAGCAAGTCCAAATCACCAATATTTATTTACACTCAATATCAGGTCTTGAATCAATACAAGAAAAATGCCAAGTCACCCTGTATGGGTGCAGTTTTCTTTACAATACACACTTAGTATTTGCTTTGTCAATTACTATCAATCATGCCTGCAAATGATCTCTCATTGTGCCAAGAAGCAGAGCAAGACTGATGAAGGTCAAAGTTTCCATGCCTTTTGTAAACTATTGCAGTCACTAGGAGGCAATGTAGTTATAGCTTAGACAAGAGAACCCCTGAATCCAGCACTTTAAACTAAATCAAACCGCATGCAGTTATTGAAAGAATAAAATACATTCATGTAAATATACACACCATGATCAAATCTGCAAAGTAAACAAATCTACAAATGGTGGTTGACTGGCCTGAGATATCACTACATTATGCTGACCGGCTAACAAAGCAGCTAAAATGTCAAATAAAGAGAGAAAAGAAGCACATGCAGTAAACGGAGGAAAACAAATATACAAGTAAATCTATATTGACTGGTTCTTATAAAAGCATAATACTTCTTTAACATGGAGCATATCACTTGCAGAGAAATTAACTTAAAAATCATGTGCCGAAAGAAAAGGACACTGCAGCATTGTGTTCTCATACTCTCGATTATTCACTGATCTTCTGACAGCGAACACTCGGACAGCGAGCGTTCCCTCCTCTCACGAGTGGCCACATGATTCAGCAGGTCAATGGCCGTCACCACCCCAAACACCATCTGCCTCAGCTTTGGGGATCCATCGCTCATGTCTGTAAGACAGGAAGTGCAATTCAGACTGCGGACACCATCCACTGCAATGACAGCCTTCATCTGACTGGGGTCCAGGTTATCATCATTAACTAAAACTAATTATAGTGATATTTGATATATTCCCAGGTCTCTGCAGGTGTCATGAAGGTACTTCATAACTATTATATTTTAAATACAGAGTAAAGAAATGTTAATAATTTAAAGGGAACGTGTTCTCTAAAAGTACATTTATAGGGAGCACACAATAAGCTGTTAGTAACTTTTTAATTTTAGAAAAAAGAGCTTAAAGTTTGAACAACTCCCCTTCCAAACACTAGAAATAAGTTGAACTGTACTTTTTGATCACATGGTAAAAACTAATAAAAATTTAAATAAGATTGTGACTTGTATCTGTATTTTTATCTTGTTTTGAAGTGCAAATATTTAAAGATTCTTAAATCTAGATACGTTTACTTGGGATACTAAATTACATGAGATGAGAAGTTGTGTTATTTTGCATCTGAAAATTTATGTTGATTTAAGGATGTTTAGATATTTGTATTGGTAAACAAAAATACTGGAAAATCGTAGTGCAGTGCATGTTTTGCTGTGCATGTAACATTCAATGCCACAGCTATGCATTTAAGACCTTTTTAAGCACTGCAGAATACACACAAATAAAACAGAAAGTATTCAATCCGATAACTTAAGGTATAACAAGTATCATGTACCATAAAAAGTCAAACAAAAATGTATAAATGGTCAAAAACAAAAAAAATCAAAACCTGCTACATCCCAAAAAACTACAACCCCTAGCATTTAAGAGATGCATACAAAATAAAACCACGTTATGAGTAAGTTGGAGAAAAAAAGGTAGGTTTTAATGGATGCTTTAAAGAGGCTCTAATAGTTAAGGGTGGTGTGTTCCAAAGTTTCGGAGCATAGACGGTCCTATATCAGGAACTGAAGAACTAAAATAACAAACTCTATAAGAACTACATGGACATTAAACAAATACTAGTTAAAAAACAACAACAAAAATGCACAACAAAACTATAATAGTATATTAATAATGCTACAATAGCACTGTTGGGGTCTAAAAATTGGCATTACAGATGCCAAAAAGTGCAACAATGATTTGATCAAAGCAGCCCTGTATTCTTATGTAATATCTGTTAATTGTCGTTTGAAAAAGCAAAGTTCACAGTAGTGTTATTCTAGATCTTGGCCGAGTTTGCCACAGCAGCAGGTGTAATGTCCTTGAACAGATACACAATGTAGGCCATTTCTTTGCCACAAAGAGCAACAAAAAGGGAGAAGTGATCCGGATTTCAGGAAAACACGTGTCTTATATCAGGAACCGGTGCTGTATTGCATTTAGCTCCATGAATAAGACTGTTGTTGTTGTTGCAAGACTTTTGTACACTTTGTGCAATACCTGTTAATTCGGTCACATGAAGTAGAGGCTTCGAGAATCCTTTATATTCCTTACACCAATAGTTTTGCTTTAGGTCCTACCTTTTATTTCAGACATAGAGTGTCGATCTAAACGCATTACTAAATGTAATCTGTATTTATTATAGTCGGTGTCAAATTTATTTTGAGGGCATGTTGGTACCTTTCTAGTTTCTACCAAGTAAATATCAAGTTCAAAAGAACAGCATTTATTTCATATCAACATCTTTTATAACATTTTAACAGTTTTCACTGTTACATGATCAATTTAATGCATCCAACGTAAAATAAAAATACATACTAATTTCATAAATACATCCTAACTTCTGAATCATTTATGTATATGACTAACAATAAGAAAATGGAGAGAAGCAGATTGGTGAGGAAAAGGAGTAACAGAGTCCATGACTTACACTGAATCTGTTCATGCACAACAAGGGCGAAATGGTCCGTCTCAAGGATACGTGAGAGTTTGCCCAGGTTATCAGTTAGGCGCACCTACAAGCAGAGAAACAAGATGACTATTGAGTGATCACATTACATCTGTCAGTACAGCTTAAGTAGCATTGTGTGTACTCTGATATTTTATATTTACAATTAATGTGTTATTATTTGCTTATCAGTCCAAGCCTCAGAAATCAAAACAGCAGGAGTGTTTGTTATAGAGTAGACCACAACAACATGCACTGGATAATAATGTCAAGGATTATTTGAACCTTGAGACATTGAAAGTGAATAGTTTTTCTCTGTCCTTCTGTTGCACGTACAGTATGACAGAAAGGGGGTGTGTCTGTGTTTGCATGCCTACCTGTTTAAACTGTTTGTAGAGAACTTTCTTTATGGGATCGGATGGCCTGACCTTCCCAGCCAGAACGGACGAGAGCATGTTCCCCAACGTGATCATGCCCAGAATATGCCTAGAGGGAGAAAACCAGACACCAGACTGAGCCACACCTTACTCCTCTTTCCATCTGTTTTATCAGTTAGGTATTTTTAGGTTAATGACATGGCAAGCTTTTTTTTAAGGTCTCAATCTTGGTCCTGGAAGTCCTCAGCACTGTGGATTTTAGACATCTCTCTTATCAAACAGTCTTGGAGCTTCTACTAATGAGCTGATGATACAAATCAGGGAGATGTGAAGAGCTGCAGTGCTACAATGACCAGGATTGAAAACCAATATGTGACCCTGGACCACTAAACAAAGTGTACATTTTCTGAAATTGAGATTTATACATCATCTGAATGCTGAATCAATAATCAATTTGGCTGCGATACAACTATTTGAAAATCTGGAATTTGAGGGTGCAAAAAACAAATCTAAATATTTAGAAAATCACCTTTAAAGTTGTCCAAATTAAGTTCTTAGCAATGCATATTACCAAGCAAAAATTAAGTTTTTACATATTTAGGGTAAGAAATTTACAAAATATCTTCATGGAACATGATCTTTACTTAATGTCATAATGATTTTTGGCATAAAATAAACATTTAGAATTTTGACCCATACAATGTATTTTTGGCTATTGCTACAAATATACCCCACTTAAGGGGTATCAGACTTAAGACTGGTTTTGTGGTCCAGGGTCACATATATTAAGCTAATTCAAAATAACTAATAAAAGAAAACAAACAAACAACTAAATTATACTGACCTCTATACATTTTTCATTATCTACTATACCTATATTACACGCACACATTGGGATTCCATGTTTTATGGGGACATTCAATATGCATAATGGTTTTTATACTGTACAGATTATTTTCTAGCCCATTTACCCTAACTATATCCCTCAAACAAAACTTTCTGCATTTTTATGTTCTCAAAACGTTCTGTATGATTGATAAGCTTGTTTCCTCATGGGGACAAAATAAAAGTCCCTACAAAGTCAACGTCAACGCACGGTAAAGATTTTAGAAGATTAAAAAAGAAACACTGGGTGGATTTTTATCATTATAGGGTGGTTGTGTACACACACTGACTACAAACATTTCAGTTCAAACAACTTGTAAAAATGCATATAGCATTATATGACCCCTTTAAGTTAGTGGTGCCATCTATAATAATAATAATAAATAGAAGTTTTTGGTGTTTCATTAGAGCAGTGCAGCAAGAGTGAAATGTGTAACCTTATGCTTAACATGCCGAGATCTATTTCTTCCCTAAAGGTTACAGAGCCATGTCAGGAGGTTAGGATGACCTCCCCTCTACGGAGCAATACTATCTGAGGCTTACGTGTGTGCTTAAAAAGATATTAAAGAATCCAGATTTATTCTGTACTTCTACTCTCTAAAATAGTGTGTGTGTGTGTGTGTGTGTGTGTGTGTGTGTGTGTGTGTGTAACATACCATACTGATAAAATTCAAGCTAGGGCTAGGCGGCATTGATAAGTGCTCTGTGTGTGTGTGTGTGTGCTGATTGCTCTCTCTCTCTCTCTCTGTTAGAGGACTGTCTCGGCCAGCTGCCGCCATCCTGATCAAGAACAGGTTTCTGGAAGACACTGGTCTTGTATGATCCCTAATCGCTGATGTCTGCCCAATCAGTTGTAGATAAGCTTGAAGCATTTACGTCCATATGTGGAAAACTGTCTAAATTTATCCATTTTTTAGAACCAATCAGAATGTTGCCGACTTACGTATTGACACAATTAGCAATCCCTCAGTCAGGTATAATTGTTGAGGATTTTAAATTGTAAGTAAGTCGGCCTACAAACTCTTTGAGGGTGTTAAAGCTGACTTCAGCGGATGAAAACTGCTAACTGTTTTCTTCAGTAAATATTTCTTTAATTAATCGCATCTCTGACTCCTGGTCTTGTTTCATCATACCTGGTCCATGGGTTAAACTGTAATTCCCCGACACCCCCATATAGCATAAATTAATCACCCAGTAGCATATCTATACAGGTGGAGTTGGGGAAGGTGGATGGTTTCTGAAGTGCCCTGCAAACTGCTACCACAAACATTAGCCACAAACTTGAATGTTGAGCAGCGAGCTCATTGGCTACCAATACAGGAGACAACCAATCAGCTGTGATGTGTGATAATGATGTCATTATGTCAGATTGAGTTAGATCTATTGGACTGCCCCATCACTTTGTACATATTTTTACCTTAATATTTCTATTTTAATAAAAATTATGTTCTCATGTGTCAAATGGAATAAGCGTAGACAACGTTATGATATTTGTAAACTAAGTTTACCTAAAATATATATTTTTTTTATATAATGTACATTTCACTTGTATTCAAAGTGTAAAGGAGAAATTACCTAGCATATAATTAAACGTTTTTCAATATATATTAAGAACATGGCACACAATTTTAAAGACAGAAATGTAAAAGATTTATCTTTCTCATTGTCTGACATCCTTATTAATGTAGTCCATATTGTTTGAACTGATCCTATTCTTACGTAGCACTGAATATGCAGTAATTGTGACACTGCATTGATTTAAGCGATTAGCACTGATCTGAGGACATGGGACTTGAGAAAATGGTCAAGTTCTAGTTAAACAGGTTTCTGAATGAATGACCTACCCAGCCTCGTCCACCACAGGGGCTTGGTCAAAAGCCTTCTCTTTCAGGATCTGAATGGTCTTCTTAATGGACACTAAAGGCAGCACAGTCAGTGGGGCGGAGAGCCGGAGCTCCTGTAGAGTCAGATTCCACCACCTACAGAGAGACGGGTGGAGGGGGAGGAGAATAAAAACTCATAGTAAGAAGACACACAGACAGACTAATTCGGGAGAGTGCTCATGTCTCCTCATTTAGAAGCTGAACTGTAGCTGTAATGCAGACTAGTGTAGTAACAGATGCAAAGAGTGTCTATATATGCACAGGATATCGGCGTGTAAATAACAAGAGTGCTTTCAAAGAAATTGTGCGCATGTATTTACTCTCACCATGGCTTGCTGACAACAAGATCCTCCTCATTCAGGAAGCCCTTTTCACACATCCACTTGTCACTAAGAAATTTAGACCTGGGGGTGAGGAGAACAAAGAATTTGTTTTAAAGATACATTTACATAAAGCTTAGTAAATACATTTAATATAATTTAATATATTATGGAAGGATAGATGTTTGAAATACATGCTACACTGCCGTTACATGACCTCACTATGTTACATGTTTACATTACCAAGTGGCTTTCCAGTGCACTGCGTCATGGGAAATGGAATTTGCATACTATGTACAGTACACATACTCCATTCATTGAGGAAGTAGTGTTGGGGGTAATCAACTAAAACGTAACTTTTTAATATACTCTCATACATGTTTAATGAAATCACAATTTAATCTCATATACATGAACATGTTTTAACAATGAAGCTTTTCTTTATTTGTATTATAGATCAACGTAAGGTATACAAGTTAGTTTAACATTTAATATATGTCTGTCAACTGTTTTATAATAGAAATGTTAGATTTGACTTTACTGTCAAATATTGAGATGAGACAAGAAATATGAACTCAGTGATTTTTGGAATATTAGGCATATTATTTTAAATTCTAAAACATCACATTAGTATTGTTGTTGCTTAATCTACCAGGCAACACAAAACACATTCACAGCACAGCTGAGGACACTACAATGCTGGGAACACTGAAACCTACATGTAGTTGCGGATGGAGTCGGGGAGGATCACCACACAGCGCTGGCCTTCCTTCAGATCTTTGGCTGCATGCACTGCTGCAGCCATGGCTGTGCCTGAACTACCGCCTGCAAAGAGTGACAGACCACATAGTTTAGATGCACACTTAATTTGACACACATGAAACGTGAGAGATGTGCTGTGAGTCACATACCGCACAGAAGACCCTCCTCTCTGATGAGCATACGAGACATGGCAAAGGACTCTTCATCATTGGACTTGTACCAACTATCCACCACCTGAGACACAGTAAATGGACGTACAATTTAAGACAGGTCATGGCGATAGGGTCAACTGCCATTAGTGAACATCAAACGTACTACTGTGCAAACACACACTTACAGATCTGTCCAGAACAGTGGGGATGAAGTCATACCCGATGCCCTCAACCTCATATTGAGTCTTATCAGTCTTATTAAGCTCCTCCGGCTCAGCAAGGATAGAGCCCTCAGGATCCACTCCAACTATCTGATGCGGGAACAATGATGTGAAAAACATTGTAACATGCGGTGTAAAAATGTTTAAAAAAAATAAACCTAGTAATTATTCAGAATTGAGAATGAGTATTGACCATAATTTGGCAAATTATAAAACAACAACACTTTCAAGAGTCAAAAAGTAGTTACTCGTTAGAAATAGTAATAAAAGATTATGCCAAACTACTTAATTAGCAAACAGACAGATAGATAGAAAAGTGAATTGACCAGTACAGAATTGATGTACTGATCTGAGCCTCACTTTGATATTAGGGCATTTCTCCTTCAGCTTGCGAGCGATGCCAGTGATGGTGCCACCAGTGCCAGCCCCGGCTACCAGCATGTCTATTTTACCTACAGAGGATAGAAACAAACTAAAATATTATAATAAAAAAAAGGCATGAGCATTATTCATAAGCAGGTCAATATTTGACCTTTTGGTCAATATTCAAATGACTATTCGACCTCTCAATTAAAAAATATATATATATATATATATATTTTTGGTTTGCAACATTTTAATTAAAGGGTTAGTTCACCCAAAAATGAAAATTCTGTCATTAATTAGTCACCCCCAAGTCGTTCCAAACCGTAAGACCTTCGTTCATATTTGGAACACAAGTTAAAACATTTTGTATTAAATCTGAGAGCTCTCAGACCCTCCATAGACAGCAATTCAACTGCAATGTTCCCAGGCCCAGAAACGTAGCAAGGACATCAGTAACATAGTTCATGTGACATCAGTGATTCAACCGTAATTTTACAAGGCTATGAGAATACTTTTTGTTCGCAAAGAAAACAACAATAACAATTTATTAAACGATTCTTCTCCCCCAGTTGCCGTATTCCTCCGTTTTGGAGAGTACCCCAGAACATAATTAACATAATCAGAGTTGATTATGTTCAGCATGCACATGCTTTCTACCGAGCGCAAACAACACTGACACTGAATTTGTGTTCTGAAGATGAACGAAGGTCTTATTATTTTGGAACGATATGAACCACTGGTCAGCTGGAAGCAACTGATGAGCTTTTTCATAAAAAGGATCCAAATAACCGAAAAGAGAGAGGTGAATGTTTAATTTTGACAAAACCACAAAGGTTTTAATTTACCGTCACACTGCTCCAGAATCTCCTCGGCAGTGGTGTCATAGTGGGCAAGGGGGTTGCTGGGATTGCGGTACTGGTCCAGAATGTGAGCATTAGGAATCTCGTTCTTCAAACGCCAAGCCACCCCCACGTGAGACTCGGGAGAGTCAAACCGGGCTGAGGTAGGGGTACGAACAATCTCAGCACCGAGCGCGCGGAGCACGTCCACCTGGGAACATGTGAGGACACAATGAAATTAAAATGCACATTCATAAGCACCACTAATATCAGGTGGATTTACTCCCATGCCATATTTATCTTTATTATCTCACCTTTTCCATGCTCATCTTCTCAGGCATGACAATGATGCAGCGATAACCTTTGACTGCTGCTGCCAGAGCAAGACCGATCCCTGAAAACACACATGAGAGTCACATAGTCTGTACCACTTTCTGAGATCAATAATCTACACTTCATTGGTTAGTAAGAGGTTGAATCAGACTTTGCTGACTGTATTTGCACAGTCATTCTTTGACTTTGTTTGGTGCCAGACTAGTTGGTCCTCCAGCATGCCAATGCATGAATTAAACTAAACGGAGCAAAGGATCTTCCTCAACACAGCACAGTTAAAAAAAACAATCACTGCTTTCTTTCAAAATGAATAATAAAATGAGAATAAACATTATAATGCCTAATAGTGCAGATACACACCTGTGTTTCCTGACGTGGGCTCAATGATGGTGTCTCCAGGTTTCAGGATGCCGTCTCTCTCAGCGTCCTCTACCATTCGCAGACTGATTCTGTCCTTCACGCTGCCCCCGGCGTTGAAGAACTCGCATTTAGCCACTAAACAGATAGAAAAACAAAACATTACAAGAAAATAAAAACACCGTTTCCATTTGCACGTTGCCAATTACAAATCATCAACTTTCTCAATTAGATAATAAATACACTGGTCAAGGAAGATAAATAAATAAAACGTTGAATAAACTTGTTATTTTGGTTTTCTTTGTGCACAAAAAGTATTCTCATAGCTTCATAACATTACGTTGAACCCCTGATGTCCAGAGTTGGGAAGGTTACTTTGGAAATGAAATGGGTTACAATTACCATATTTAAAATTGAATAAGTAATGTAACTATTTCAATAACTTTAATAAAGTAATATTACTGATTACTTTTCTAAATTTCTAACAAAATGTTTTCAACTGTTTCAAACATTTAAACCAGGTAGGGTTAACCTTACAGTAGTACTCACTGACTTTCAAAACTCTTCATTCTTGAATCAAGATTATAATAATGCCTTTTTAAAGCACAGCCACCACAATCATTAAATAGAGATTTAAAAATCATAACAAGAAATAGTACATATTAATAAAAGTAGTATTCAGATGTAACCATCTTTGTAATCGTTAACATTTGTATAAGTAACTGTAATTTAACTACACATTTTAACAGATTACGGTTGCATTTACTTTGTAATCAAATTATGTAACACCGTTAATGTAACTAGTAACTCCCAACTCGAGGTCACATGGATTTATTTGCATCGATGTCCTTACTATGTTTCTGGGTCTTGAATGTGTCAGTTGTGTTCATCTATGCAGGGTCAGAAAGGTCACCAAAAATATCTAGTGTTCCAAAGATGAACGAAGGTCTTACATGTGTGGAACGATATGAGCGTGAGTAAATAATGACAGAATTTTGGGTGAACTTTCCTTTAAATCCATGGAAGTCATTTACTATACAACTAGACCCTCCAACTTCATCATAATGGCACAAACACACATGCAAATATGTGAAATGTACACCTAATCAGATACAATTAGTCAGCTAATTCCACGTCTGTAATGCCAATGCTGATCGGCTGTACTGGCCGAAGGGTAATCTTGTTCACATGAAATCACTAGACGTATTGAATCCCCATTATAAAGCTCATTAAAGCATTTCGACTCAAAGGCTTTGACTTCCACACAATAACACTTTCAAACAATGGTTGTTGTTAAAAGAAAGAGGGGCTTAACTATAGTCCTGCTACACTTTTGACCCATGCGGCTAAACTCGCTCACCTTTCACAAAATGAAAGAATGACTGCAGCCATTTTGTGAGCCTGGTTTTGTTGAAGTTTCAGATTTGGTCTTTGATTATACCCTGACAGATTGTTTTGTTTTTTCAAACCAAAACTAAAACATACAAAGCAACCATGTTGAGGTATACATCTACTGCAACACTGAGTGCGTTCCTCCCTGCAGGAATTGCTGAGGGCTGTTTTAATGGCATCTGATATAATGAGAGAACTGTACGTTCTGACTAGGGTGTAGACAAGCCAATGGAATGCTTTTATAAAAGAGATCTGGGAGGTATTACAGGCAGGTTAAGCAACTTCTCTGGTACGTTTACCTCAGACTGTGCTTCAGAATATTTCGGTAGCCGTATCAGATCAACAAGATCAGCTTTGGTGCAGGATATGATCATAGAATATTTTCGAGCGTTAGTTTGCTTCTGGTAAACAGACCAGGTATTTGCACATACATGCCCCAATGATGAGGCTGCAGTAGATGTGATAGGACAGATTATGCACAATATTATATTATAGAGTTATAGAATTTATCATTACAAAGAATTAGAAAAAAAATTTAACCTAAATTTTGAAACCAACATTTTATTATTTTATACATCGTGGATCAGCATTCTATTTATTTTTATTATTTTGACGCAATGGGATTTTTTCTACAGAATTTCAAAAAAAAAAATAGAAGACCACTACTCTAACAACATCTCACCTTACAACAAATGTGGAAGCAAAATAGTCCATCAACAAAAAATAATAATCTTGCATTTAGGGGTGGGTGATATGACCAAAATCATATATCACTGCAGGAATGTCCACCAGAGCTGTTGCCCGTGAATTGAATGTTCATTTCTATACCATAAGCCGTCTCCAAAGGCGTTTCAGAGAATTTGGCAGTACATCCAACCGGCCTCACAACCGCAGGCCACGTGGAACCACTAGTGATCGACCGATATACCGATATTTTTCCCAATATTTAAGCATTTTACCATAATCGGATATCGGTTTTGTAAAAAAAGAAATATATTTTTTATATTTTATTTTCCACATACATAACTATACAGAGTATAACCAGCAGTGAAATGTAGTTATCTGCATTTGACCCATCCGCATGCACACACACTTAGAGCAGTGGACACACACACACACACACACACACACACACACACACACTTAGAGCAGTGGACACTGTTCACTCAGGAGAAGCTCCAGCACGACCACCGCATGTAACTTTATACAAGATTAACTCGTTTGAAACACGCTGAATTATATTCACATTTACTATAGAACCATTATTTCACCAATAAACATCTAAATAAATACATCTCTATCGAAATTAATTATTTATTATCTCTGCAAGCGATCGCAGTTTGAGTATAGTTCTGTGTAAATGGATAAACTGCGCTGTCAGCAGTTTTCATAATTTAGAATGACAAAAACATTTTAATAATTCTGATAAAACATGTCAGTTAAGAAATGCAATAAAATACAGTGTTTTGTTTGTTATAGCTTATTTCAATATTTTTTACATGAAAATGTTAATTTTCAACAGTTTTTTGTTGTTGTTAAGATGACTGAAAGGAGGAAAAACCAAAGTGAAGAATGGACTTACTTCACTCTGTTATTTATTTACTTTATAACAGTAAATAAATATCAGTTCTGCATATCGGTTATCGGGTACATAAACATGCAAATAATTGGTATCGGTAATAAAAAAAAATCAATAATCGGTCAATCACTAGTATCCACACCAGCCCAGGACCTCCACATCCATTATCCTCACCTTCAAGATCTAAATCGCCGTGTTTATGAGGATACATGCAAAGATGGGGATTCTGACGCATAGAAGTGTGTTTATGTAATCGTTCAAAGCCAATAAAGCTGCAAAAAATAAATAAAATGTGTGCTCCTCTCACACAGAAACAGAGATAGCTCTGTTGTTTGTGTTTCAACGGCTTAAAATCAGTTGTTTTAAAACTGCAGTGCTTAAAAACGTGTGTCCATGCTACAGATGTAGTCCCTCGTCTAGGAACGAGCTCCTCGTTGTGTCCTGGCTGCTCGTTCTCCACCTGTTTCTGTCTCCCTTTCTATGCCACGTGGTGGCGTGTAAGATTGCAGTCACCCAAATGATGAAAAATTATTACCGTAAACAAAGTATTTTGCGACACAACGAAATAAACGATAGAACATATGAAACAATAGACATTTTATTTCGTCCATTCGACATATATCGTCATATCACACAGCCCTACTTGCAGTCATATTAGGGATCTTTGTAAGAATAAACCAGTTTTTTAATTCTATCAGGCATTCTTCATCCATTTAGCATCAAACAAAAAAATATATATATTGTTTACTTGGGTACTAGATCAGATTAAAAATATTAAAGTACATAAAAAGTAATATGTCATGCTTTATACATGACATGACTTTTGCACAGATGTGCAGGACAACTAGAAAGTCTGGTAGTGTGTGATCCTTGTTGTTAAGTTTATGATGCCCAGTGTTTCTCTTTAACCATTTGCAGAGTCAGCAGGTATGAATATTGTGAATTTGGACATGCTGCACTTTTCGCACACTGTTTTTCATCTACTATGTGGTAGAGAAATAGGCATGTTTGGATGCAGCTTATATCTGAAATAATGGTGGTAACTAATTAAGTACATGGGATTAAATAAATAAATAACACTCAAAATGTCTGAATGAAGTGGGTCTCAGTACGGTCAGTCTGGAAACGTTCAAACCTTCACGTCCTCACTCAGCTGAGGAGGAAACTTAACACCTGCATGGCTCATTCCAGAACACAGCCCCTTACCTCCCAACACAGACACACATGCCGACACACGCAGACTGTCCTTAAATGATCATGTGATTTCTGCGTCCTCATAGGACATGACAGAAAAAAAAACAGAAACAAACCACTGTTGAATGAAACCAGGTGTGAAGACCCATCCCCCACACATATATGGTACAGATACTCACAAAGCTCACACTTGAGGCCAAAAGCTTCGGGAATCTTGTTCATGCGGACGAGTGGGGTCTCTCCAATCCTGCTTAAAATGTTGGGAAGGATACTGGGTGCCTTTGTTCTGTGAGAAAAGGGAGCACATTAAGTGGGTACACATACAAACATGCACACATACATTAAAGTAACATCAACAAACCACAACGGAACTGAATCACAGTGACTTTGCAGGCTGTGGCATTGCTTTCTGAGTAAGGTAAGGGTGTGGTAATTCACTGTTACATTTCTAGAAGAGTCATTATTTCTGAAAGGACACTGTTGTTAAACTGGAGTTACTTGCCAGGTCATGACAGTTCATAAGACTGTGTGGACAAAAAATAACATCTGGCATTTTAATATCAGGAGCATAGATTTAAATAATAGAGATGGTAAGCAGTACGTAACAAAGCTAGAGATAATACCTACAAATATTTCAAGCAAAAACATATGAAAGAAAGACAGGACTTGAACATATTACATCGTTTCAGTGATGTTTTCCCTTATAAATGAATCCATTGTATTTGCCTTTCTGAATTCAAATCAAGCTGTCTAGCTCTAGCATAATCAAAGATGTAGACTTTTCACTGACACCTTGTTCATTGACAAATACGAATTCTGAGGAAAGTGTTGATATCTTACTGTTGACAGTGCTTGTGGGGCGACTCTGTATTCGGGTCTCCAAGTTTCCAGGTGCATCTGCTGGGCAAATCTGGTCGAATCCATTTCCTCTCCGTGGTGCCTTCTGAGCCGTTCTCAGTGTGCTCTACATTCACATTCTTCAAATGGTGACCGTTTGTTTCATTCACAGGGTCTGTGCCATTCACACTTAACTTGTGTGCAGCCTTACCGTTCAAAACAGCATCGGTTTTCAGCTTGGCATCTCCACTGATGCCAGATTCTCCATTTGCAGCATTTGTGAGGACTTTGGCAGCGTGTGGGCAGATGGGACCAGTCCCAACTGACTCTGATCTAGATGGTACTGATGGCATGGTTTACCTGTGGGAGGAAACATTAAGTGTCATTGACCAGGCTTTTCTTTGCATAGTAGTACGATCCCCAGTGAACTGGTATAAACTTTATTTGGAAGCATTACTCAACCCCTCCATCATAAATGTGGGCATATCGCTCTATACACTTATTCTAATTTTCACTCTATTATGTTTGAATACTGTTCTCATGTCATCCAAGTGACAGATCACAACATGCCTCAGAGGAAGCCAAACTACCATTTAAAGTAGCATGGAAGTCCCAAAAACCGCCTAAAAACAATGAGAGGCTCACTGGGAGGAAGAAAACAAAACTGATAATTTCATTATGTGTGCAAAACCGGATAACAATAATAGAAACAAACTATTAGATTAGACATACATAAAGCTTTCTAATCTCAAACATGAAGATAAAACAAGCGCTCTTATCATTAACCCTTAAAACATGAATAAGCAAAAGTTGAACCCTAATAATAGAATAGTTGTACTTGTTCATGTTTATACCTCACACACTTGTAAATTTGCCAGGAAATGAATACTATGCAATGAACAGTAAACTGAAACACAACACCAACAAAGCCTTTCAGCCAAAAGCACACTTTAGGACCAAGTATTTTCAAAGAGGAATACAAAATCCTAAGCATTTTGCTTCAAATCACTGACATCTCGGATGTTTTATTGTAGCTTTTGCCATTATAACTACATGCTAAACATAAAGGAAAAATAGTTCCCAGATTGGCAGCCCTTCTTCAGCATCATTAGTATAATCACAACGGAGTCATCCATACATCGAGAAAAAAAATATAACTTTAGCAATACCAGACAAAGCGGAATAAGAAACTTCTGCTTTCCACTCACAGCCTTTAAAGAAGAGTGACTTTCCAGACAACTGAGATGATGCAAAGACTCTGTACAGAGGAGTTCACTCTTTCAAACCCTGCTTAGTCAAGATTCTGTAACACAACAACACTAAAACAGTACCTCAGACGCGTAAAGCTAAACAAAATATTCTCAAACTGAGGAAAATGTATAACTAAAAAAAATTAAATAAATACAAATATGCGGGTTTATAGGCTGCCTCGAGAAATCTCTGCGACTGGAGTCATGTCGAGCATTCTAAACATTTTTTATTATTATTATATTTTTTCCCTACAATTGATATACTCTTTGTGCTACCCGCTCAGATTGTGCCAAGTTACCTCCCGTTAAAAAAGTAGGTAACGTTAACTTAACGTTAAATTAACGTTAGCACAAATCGATAGCGAAAAATGCTATCTATCAGATTGTGCTACCAGCATCTTATTCATGCGTTTTGAGGCTTTTTAAAGGTCCATACCTACCCCTACCCTAAACCTACCCGTCCTTACCTACCCTTACCCTAAACTTACCCTTAAAACAATACAAATATATTATTGGTAGCACAACGTGGGCTTTAAAAGCCAGTCATCCGGCTTAAATGTAAGATAAATTATAATGATTAATAAATAAATAAATAAATTACTCAAATGGATTCTCCACCGCAGGTGTATGTAGGTATGGACTGTATAACATAGGTAACATTAAGGTAAGATGACGCAATCGCGTGGCTATTGCCTTCATTGTGCTCGCGCTGATCGTGATGCTGTGACGCCGGGGTCATGCTCGCGCCGCATTCCCATCACTTAGGACAGACGTAAAAATATAATAAAATATATGTATACAATTCTCTGGCGAAATACAAGTGATTAAGATGTGTTCCTCATCTAACGTTACATACATCAGTGTGTTCTAGTGTGGCAGATTGATGCTCTTATCGTGTCTTTGTTGTTATTGATAAAAGGGTTTTCTAGAGGGTTTCGCGATTAAAATACGAACGGACGGTTTTTACTCACCTGACTATCAGATACAGTAGGAGCTGATGAGGTCCGATTACACACAGATGACCTATCCGTATGTGAGAAAAGAAGTCGGCTTGCCAGCTGCGCACATGCGTTAAAGAGTCACGCTGGCGTCCAATCAGGTGTCAGCATACCTTGTTGGGGTCGAGCGCTGATTGGCTACGACGTGGGAGTCCGTTTTGTTCTCTTAACCAATAGAATGTCGACTTTTAGTCGTGCCCTCGTCCGCAGAAAACGCCTTTATGCTATGCTATGAGCTCAAGGGAGCGGATGTTATCACTAGACCGCTAATGATTGCGATAAACATAACTTCGGAACACCGTATTAATATTATGGTGAGCATAAAATCTTTGATGAATGGCTAGAAGCTCAGGAAGACTCTGTAAAAGAAAATAACGCGCACAAGAACAAACTGCTCGGAGACAGTTGGATGAGAAACAAAGTAACGTTAGAAGGCGGCGTTAACTTGTTCATATTTAGATGATAGATTAATGATAATATAAATTATACATTTTACATATAACATCGTTGCCTGATGTTTCTATGTTTAAATGGTGTGTTTTTCTTTCGGTAAATCTAGTAGGATCATTTCAACTAACTTACACCGATGTCCTGACATTTTATCCTACTCGTCAGATTTTCCAACCTCGGCTTACTGCGCATGCGCGCATCAATATTGCATCCTTTTTCTCACGCTGAACAACAATATTTAATGTATCTGCATTACTGTAAGAGTGGGTTTAGGGTTGGGGTTGGTGTAGACGTTAATAAAACACAATCTAATAGGTAGGGAAAAAATGTATCGTTGGTTTCCGGTACTAGATGTATCTCTTCTATCCACAACGAATATAACACGTAATTACTGTAAGGGTAGGTGTACACATTAATAAAACATAATTTAACAGGTAGAATTTTTCGTTGTTGAATTGTACTGCCCACTGTTTTAATGGGAGGTAGCACAATCTGACAGCGTAGGACAACTCGTCAAAACACATGTAATATATAACGTTAACTTAAATAGCATGAATTAATAGTTTGTCATTTTTGCAAGGCAATGAATAAGAGATACGCGTATTTCAGATACATTCTATATTATTTTTAGTTGTACTAATATAAGTAAAATGTAACATAATATTCTAATGTTCGTTAACCATGTTAGAAATACTAGTTTTGAGTCGAGGGATATTTTAAATTAGAAATGATGAAAACGGGTGCGTTATATAATAAGTGGAACTGATGCATTGCATTGAATGAAACCTTCCAATATAGTTTATATGCCACGATTCAAAGATGTTTACTGCTCAATTTCGTGACTGGCTAATCAGAATCAAGTATTTCCCAGTTCTTTGTAATAAAATTATTATTTAACTCTTGCGAAAGATACCATTTAAAAACCCAAATACTTAAATAGTCCTTAACCCTTGTGTGGTGTTCATATTTGAGTTACTCAGCTCAGCCAGTGTTCATGACCCATGGCACTTTTGGGTGTTTAATTCAACACAATCCAACATTTTATGTTAAAATACTCAACAGATGTGTACTTCATCCCAATTACAATCAATATAAACAGTATACATGGTCAACATTTGCCCTTTACCTTTTTTAGATCACATTTATGAATGAAAGTGCTACAACCTTGTGCAGGAACGGCATTTTATAAATAAATGAATCATTTATTGATTCTCTCTATTTCCTATTTTTATCTTTTAAAGGTTCTTTTCTAAAATATTCTACTGCTTATATACACTCAGAAAGTCTTCCAGTTTCGTGGACATTCGCACCGAGATCAGTCAGTATTCAGGTGGCGACAGGATTTGACCGATTATATCCAAAAATGATTTCAGGTGTTTCAACATTGCATCAACTACTGATGAACACATTCATTTTAATTTGAACTAACAATCAGTTGGTTATTTAACCATGTATTATTATTTATTATTGAAAGGCTTTTGTCTTTCAATCTCATTAAAATGCACACATTCTGGTTATAATTTGCAGATATTCTCAAACGTTTTGTCATCTGAACCTCGTTCACCTCATATTTACTCTAAAGGGTGGTCAATCAGCAATTCTGCAAAAGACAATATCCCCCTTTGCATTGAACTTTGAGCAACTTTGCAGATGTTTTTTATGCTCAAACGGTAACATTACATTGTGATTAAGTATCGCATTTACATTTTGATGGTTCTCTGACATTGTTTAATGGTCATATGGCATGCAGCTAAACAAAATATTTCATCTTTTTTAGTAAGTGTATGATTTATTTTAGTTTTTGTATGATTTAATTACTTGTTAGCCTTTCATTAAACTCATAACCCCCTGCAGTTCCTTTACAAACCCCAGTTTGGGAAACCTTGATTTAATATAATGTTTAATGCACTTCGTGTTGTTAATAACAATGAAAGGAATATATTTTCTCACTCTTTGGATTTTTACATCATTATGGTACAAGATTATCCTGTTTAAATCAATGTGATAAACAAGTTAGGTCAAAAGTAATCTAATTATATTATCTAAAATGTGTAATGTAATGGATTACGTTACTGATTACAATTTGTGTCATGTAATTTGGAATCAGTTACAGATTACAATTTGTAAGTAATCTACCCAGCTCTGCACACATACTAACAGCAGGCCCAGACATGGAGGACAGAGTAGAGGTACACAGGACGTACAATGTCCGAACATCCTGTGTGTAATATAAGTGTGTAGGGAGGGTGTACAGTGTGTGGTCATTGAACATTTGTTCTGATAAATGTTCTTCACAGAAAATGAGCCAAGGTCAATGAGTATGTGTTTGAAAAAATAATTAATAGTATAATTTTTCTTTTGATAAATAGTGAAAACAGGACCCAGACCAGAACACCATACAAGGGTTAAATGAGCTTTAAACATGTATCTATTTGTAGGACTAAGTTACCAAATCACTGACGCGTTAGTAGTTTATGGCTGGTTTCCACCGAGCGGTACGGGTCAGTACAGTACAGTATGATTCGGTACAGAACACCCTGATCCAGATCGCGGTTCCACTGCCAACAGTACCCTTACTTGCTAGGCATGGTGTAAGAAAGTAGTGTTTGACAATAAAGAGCGACAATAAGCACAACTCTGCCTCTTTTTTGTCAGTTTTAATCAACAATAATAGCCATTATAAAAGTATAAGAAGCTTATGTAAGAGGGAATAAAGACAATTAACAATTCAATCAAACGTATGCTACAAAGTCAGCGCTGTACTACGGTAAAATAGTGTATCAGTAGTTAGTGTGCTACACTAAGAAAAGTCTGTAAAATAGAGCACAATCTACTATGTTAATATGAAGGAATTTTCTGTATTGATTTTTCCACAGGTTTTTTTTACCTGCATTTTTATTTACGTTGCATTGTATTTTGTGTTTTGGGGTTACAGCAGATAATATCCTAGAAAATTACTAACCTTTCCTTTTTCTAGATATTTTTCTTAGTGTACTAACGGATCAACTATCGCAGGTACAAGCTACTAACAAAATGTATACAAGTATTATTATTATTAAATAATAATAATGCATAAATGTAAATTACAGCTAATATAATTCTTGTGATGTATGTACTAGGCATCCTTTTCCTCTTTTTGTGTAATTTAAATTACAATGTTCCTTTTTATCATTTGAGTCACTTCTCAAAAGTTGCTAAATTTAGCAACAAAATTGCTAAGTTGGTAACACTGAAGAAGAAGCTTTATCCCCTTGTATTGCGCAAAAGTGACGATTCTAGTCAACCAATCAACTTTATAGAGTATAATCAACAAAACACAGTTCTGTTAGGAACCATACTAAATTAACCAGGGGCCTGCACCATGATGGCTGAACAAACTCAGGCTTACAGGATTAGTTTTGAGACCAAACCAATCCGGCTTTGTTTGGTACCATGATGCTGATCAACTTTCTCTTGCAACTCTTTGATCCTGAGTTAATATGCTTGTTTGAGACGCCCCTCGCCTGAAATGTAGGTGAGAGCAGAGAGGTGCAGAGAGTTCCTCAGGGGCAGGGGCTCAAATGTAAAATATAAAAAAACAGTCACAAGTTTGGATACATTATATTTTAGCAAGAAGTCACTTATAGTCATCAAGCCATTTATTTGCTCAAATGTTTAATACTTTAAAATAAATGTTATGCAATTCTGATTTACTATCAATGTTGGAAACCTGTGATACTTTTTTCAGGATTCTTTGATTAATAAAAAGCACAGAATTTATTTGAAATATAACTTTTGTAACAATACATGTTGAAAAGCTTGAGGTCAGTATTTCTTTTTTTAAATAAATTAGTTTTCATTCAGCAAAGCTTTGCTAAATTGAAAGCTTAGATTTATATTCCATCTGTTGTCTGATAAAATCAAATAGGCTAACACAAGATAAAGACAATAGCTGTGCTGTGATTTTGGCTACACTTGTATGTACATTTATAGAAGCAACATATCTGTGTTTTAACTGAAGCGCAGCTCCTTTCAGCCACTCGCAGAACAAAGCACAGAGCGAGAGAGATGTGCAAGCTGGGAAAGAGACATCGCCTCGTGTGGCAGTCAGCTTCAGATGCACAATATTTGAATTTACGACAAGAAAGTTGAGCATGTTCAACTCAGACACGCAGACGGTTGTCGTGGTAATAAACACCCATTGGTAATAAGCAACCATTCGCGTGTCCGCGATTAATGTGCATCTCATATATGAAAAGCATTTTAGGGGGTCTTGGCTTTCGGGGGCTCAAGGCAGTCGCCTACCTTTGCCTGATGGTAAAGTCCGCCCCTGAGAAGAGTACAGAGTAGGACTTGTAACCTGAAGGTTGCGGGTTTGAGTCTCAGGTCCGGCAGGGATTGTAGGTGGGGAGTGAATGTCCAGATTCAGAATGACCACGACTGGGATGGGACAAAGGCAGAGCACAAATTCTCAACACGTCATCCTTTCCTGTTGCCCTTACCTGCTATTAAATTAGCTTTCACAAAATGGATTAGTCACTTAGAAGGATTGCAGCGAATTTGAGAACAGTATAATTTCTGCTAAATGAAAAACATTAAATCACTAGGTCAGAAAATCCCGTAACTTGATTCCTAAACACTGCTTCCATTGTTAGAAGGTAGTAAAAGAATATAGAATAAATGAGAGTAATGTAACTACTGAAAGTAAACCAGTAAACTGATTAAGGTATCTTTTATTGAAAAGCAAACAAATCGCGCATAAAAAGGTCATAGGACAAAGAAGTCGGGGAGGAAATAAATTCAACATTTATCACATTTTATCAGGAGAGACTGGGGCAGGACTAGGGCAGGACTCAGGGATCAAATGTTGGTTTCAAGAAAGAAGGACATTTTAAAAGCGACCAGAGCGTTCTCGATCTCTTGACCTCCGCCTCTCTCTGTCTCTTCCACCTCCTCCACCACCACCACCACCTCCTCCTCCTCCTCCTCCTCCTCCACCTCCTCTATTACGCTCTCTAGAGCGAGAGCGGCGTTCACGGGACCGTGAACGGGAGCGATGCCTGCATAAGAGAGAGAAGAAATTTACCAACGAGTTCAAAACCAGTCCATTATACAGTACCTTTCAAACGTTTGGAGTCAGAAAAACAAGCGTTGGTTTCCACATTAAGAGAGATAATAATAAGAAGAAACGTTTCTTGAGCAGCAAATCAGCATATGAGAAGGATTTCTGAAGGATCAGGATCCATTATGAAGGATGTGACACTGAAGACCAGAGTAATGTTGTTGAAAATTCAGCTTTGCATCACAGGAATAAACTACATTTTACAACATATATTTGAATAGAAAACATGTCATTATAATATTTCCCATTTAATTATTTAATTGCATTAAAAAAATGTAATGCAGGCTTGGTGAGCAGAAGATATTTTATCCTTAAAAACACTTAAAATAAATCTTACCAACCCCAAGCCTTTGATGGGTAGAGTATATAAATGATGCGGTCACTTGTTTCACAAAAGAAACTGAAGAAATTTGTGTAAGGTTAACCATTTGCACAAATGAGTATGTTGTTATAATAAGGATCTCTTATATTTCTAACAGCTAATAATAATAAGCAAGAACTTCTAGAGGCGTAGTGACAGCGATGTGAGAATCACAAGATCTGCAACAATCTTTATTCTTCGGAGGAGTTTTAAATCAGACAGACCTCTTCCTCCTGCGTCCATACAGTTCTCTTCGGAGTTCCCTTGAGATCGGCTTCAGATGCATGAAGTTGCAGAAGCCTCCTCGAGTGCACTCTCTGCAGGAACATACAAGTACTGCAATCAGTCACAGGGAAGCAGTTTAAGAACCAACAAATCATGTGCAATGGGACAGTTGAAGGACTCCGGTTTCAGTAAACATCAATTTGAAGAGGGGAGCGAAGTAAAGATGTATCTGTGGGAATGCAGCATTAGCAGGGCCGTGCAGAGACCTTTGGAGGGGCAGGTGCTCAAAATATAAAAGGGGCACATGAAACAAGGCTTTAAATAGGGCTGTGCACAAAATATCATAACAGCAATGTATAGTGACGCATTCCTTGCTGATACGCGTATTGATGCGGATGCTGTAAATACTGTAACAATAAAAGTAAAAGTATGAATAGATTTTAGTCAAATGACATTAAAATACCAGACCCTTCCACCCCCATGAAACTTTTCTCCCTCAAATAGCACGAACGAAGTGAACACATGCACCTTTGTTTATGGTGCTGCTGCTGTGTATAACGTTAGAAGTGGCATTTGCTGCAGGCTAAACACAGCGATTTAAACAAAAGCTGTGCAATGCATGTTCTGTTCATGTTGTTCTTGTAAAATAATAATAATGATAAGTAAACAAGCATACCACTCCGCTGAGAACCCCACTTAAGCTGCAACCGTAGCGCGGACGATATTGAAGTGGTGCCTGAGCGCGAGGGATCGTGCGGATGAGGTCGTCAGGTGAAAAGTTATCATGTGGGTGATTTTATTTACGGCTAAATTGTTAATCATTAATTTTACTAAGGGCACTTTGGGCATCATGGGGCAAAGGGGCAGGTGCTCAAACACCCTCCGCCCCCCCCCCCCTCTGCACGTGCCTGAGCATTAGAGTGCACGTCGTTGTTGTGTGTTCCTGTAGAAGGGAAGATGTGCAGCACTCTCTGATTATTCAGTCCCTTACCCCATCTCATACTGTCGACAACAGGCCTCTCTGAAATCCGTGACAGGCGAGAGCTCAGCATGGATGGGCTGGCCATTAAACCAGCGGTTATTCAGGTTAATCACCGCTTTCTCCGCATCTTCCTCACGGCGGAACTACACACACAAAAAGCAAAAATTCAAATTCATTTAAATAATAATACTAATATATGGGTATCATCTGGGTAACACTATCAATAAGAAAACAGCACATACAACGGTAAAAATGTAGAGATGTGTTTAAGAGTTGAATTCTAACTTTATTACAAGTTCAACAATGACAATCAGTAAATTAAAATAAATGACTACAACGTAAACACACTGCAAATTCTCTCACCTTCACATAGACATTTCCCACCAAGTGATCTCCTAAATTATCACACACATTCATCTCCTCAACCTCTCCATATTTCTCTTCCATTTCAGTGAAGACCTCCTGCAAACAAACAATGTAAAGTGATATTGGAGCATAAAATCAGCTATTCGTTTTTAGCCTAAAACTATACGATGCACTTTATTGTCAGACGGGGTCTGAAATGTGTCGTGCGTTACAGCAGGTTCTCTCAGATTTAGAATACTTTATCACATAAACAAAGCAGACTAACAGAGCTTTCTCACACATAACAAGAAAAACAACTGTATCATCTATATCTGCCCCATCATCCTGAAATGAATTGTGGCATAAGACATACACCTCCATTCAAAAGTCTGGAGTGAGTAAGATATTTCAATGTTTTTGAAGGAAGTCTCTTAGGTTCACTAAGGCTGCATTATATTTCTTAAATACAGTAAATATTGTTAAATTTAACAATTTAAAAACTCTTAGAATATATTGTCAAATGTAATTTATTCCTGTGATGCAAATCTGAATTTTCAGCATCATGACGCCAATCTTCGGTGTCACATGATCCTTCAGAAATCATTATAATATGATACATACATGTACAGAATAGCATTAATTTGAAACAGAAATCTTTTGTAACAAAAAATAAAAATTGAGTGCCGCTTTTAAATAAAAATACATAAAAGAAACCTTACTGACCCCAAACTTATGAATGGTACGGTCATGGTTATATCCAGAGCAATCATTTTTGAGGCCTTCACCAATTTTCAAAAATAATTAGTCCAGCAAAATTCTGAGAAAGATGGTTTGTTTACAAATTACACATCACAATTTCTAGAAAGAAAATGTACTTTATACAACAGCAATATCTAGCCTATGAAACAATGTAGAACAGAGCACTAGAGTGAATATTCATAATAGAAATGTCCGTGAATTTGGTTTGAGCTCAAGCTTGGAAAAGACTTGTGAAAATCCTAAATACTGCCATTGTTTCTCTGATTGTGGAAACTCTGCAATAGCTGGAATCATAATTACATTGAGGATGGCCTATCATCCTCACCATCTCCCCATAACTTCCAGAGATAGTCCACTTACCTCAAAGAACTCATCATAGTGTTCCTGCATCTCCACATCACTGACCGCATCTGATAAGAGAGAGAAGACGCATGCAGTCAGTAACTCCTGCATGCTCTTGGTTTCTGTGTATATGAGCGAGACTTACTTATGCCATCCGCAGACTGAGCTGTGTTCTGTGGGTTCCGGTAAATGTTCAGCAGAGCAATGGTCTGAAACACAAATCCAATGCGAATTACAATACAAATCGAAGAGAAAGATTAGACAGATGTGCATTAGAGGATCACCGGTGTACCTGACTGAACGTGGGCTTGTTGTGGAGTCTGGAGCACCGGTCTCCATGGCGACATGCTCCGATTTTAAAGTAGAAAGAGCAGTTAACCCTGATGAAAACAAGAGAGGTTCAAAATACAAACACTAGCTCCGACTGTTCACACACACACACGCGCGCGCAAGTTTGTAATTCAGTTCGCACGACTATTTCTATCCACGATACTAAAATACTAAATAACGAGAGATCAAACAACAACTGAAATATAAAACGACGAGCTTTTGTAGTGAACCTTATAAACACGACCGATCAACAAGCAACACAATGAATGAAACGCAATGGAGCCACGGCGAAGCCGAGGCAAAAGATACAAAATAAACATATAATATAATGATTATTCAGTATATGATAGCTCTGCGGTGTGATGCACATGTTTAGCAGCATTATTATTGTTTTACTAGACGCGAGGTTGGCAAACAGGGCAGTGATGACCACACGAGGCGTGATATAGAAAATACTAATACTCTTATATTCTACCAATTATCACCGGTTTGTAAAAAAGCATACGATTGCTGAGAATAACCAAACGCACACACGATTTCGAGAATATTTCAATTAACTTACTTGTCTTTTTCTGTACCGAAAATCGACGCCAAGTATTCGGCCATTTTGAAAAAAGAAAGGCGGTGGTTCTTCTTCTACTGAAGAATCAAGAGCGGAGAGGAGCGCGGAGGGCGCGCGTGCCGCCCCTAGTGTCGTGACGCGCAAACTGCAGGGCAAATACAGGAAATAAATAAATGGGCGGGAATTGCTTTCTTTTTGTTATTGGCAAGAAACATCGCGCAAATTATTACATGTCACACATTGTGTGAACGTGGAATACAGCCAATGGGATTTCGCTTGTGTCTTATATGCTTATACCTCATGGGCAACATTTTTGATACGATACTAATAGGCCTACTTTTTTGTTTACTTTTTTAAACAATACTGATTGCTTCTTAAATGAATTTTACTCCGTAAAATATGAATTCTTTATTCATAATACTGAAATAAAAATCTGTCTCATCTGGACAAGTAATATACAGAAATCAAGCACCGGTGAAAACAATACAAAACAGTTCTGAACAAATATGACGGATGTGAGAATAGAATGTGTTTTGGGTCAAAAAATTAACAAAAACACTGACCATATTTGACAGTGATGCAGAAATCATTGTATATTTTGCATCATTTTAATATCAATACTTAGTTTTTTTTTTACCAAATGAAAGATTGTGAATAGACTGTGAGCATTATCAATGCAGTGTGGATGTGCCCATACCTCAGTGAAACAGGAAGTCTTACCACATACTTCTATTAACTCTTGTGAACTTTAAAACACACAGTATAAATGGGTACATACTTCCGTTACAGTGCATTGCCCATTTCTCTCTTTAGGCAAAAAACAAAGTAATTCAATTGTATGTTTTCACAAACATAACATTTCTGCTTAGAGAGTACCATGGTTTTGGACATGAACCAGATTACTCTGATACTGATACCATCTGATACTGTACTATGCTGTGTGGTACCTTAACACGGTGACTTATCAAATCATACCTGTGTTGACCGGGACTCCACCAACTTATAGTCTGGAAGCCCATGAGGAGAGCTGTCAGTTTTGATGCAGTAATCTGTTCAATGCATACTTATTAAATAACTTCCTGTTCCTTCTTATTGTGTCAGGAGTGTATCCACAACCAAGTTCACCCTTGAAAGTTCACCTACCAGAGGCCTTTGGTTTCCAGTTGGAGTACGCAAGGAGCAAAGCAGTCATCTTAACATCAAAGCACTTCCAACTTTACATTCACAAAACATCTAGTCCCTTAATTTGAGTGTACTCCAGTATCTGGACTGGATGTCTGCAATCCTCTTGGTCAGATTTGCACTTGGTTGTTCTGGTGTTTGTAGGTTGATTTGTACAGAGTTCATTGTGACAATCGAGCACATGTTGATTTAATTTAGTTAATAGAAGTAAATTGATAAAGAAAATCTATTTACGACATTATTTTTGACAGCATACTCATTTACGGCATGTTTACGCAAGTGCCTAAAACTTTTATACTGTAGCTTTGCAGGTAGGTCTCTTGAAGCATCATGGAGACGTTGCCACAGTTCTTCTGGATTCAGTCTGTCTCAGTTTGTTCTGTTTCTTCATGTCATTCCAGACAGACTGGATGATGATGATGATGATGATGATGATAAAGATGATGATGAGATCAGATCAGATCTTTGTGTGGGGCACTCGCTGTTGTCAGACTCCTTGTGCAAACAAAAATCGCACTGGACTATTACAATTAATGGCAAAATGAATGTTTGAAAATGTAAACTCTTTATCTTTCGACGCCGTCTGACTATTCTCAGTCCTTTCATGGGCCCAGGGAAAGAGTTATGAACACGAAGCCAATTGCCTGTTCACAAACTTCTTCCGAGTTTTATTTTTACATCCGTTCATTATATAGTTTTATTACAAGGGGTGGTGCAGTAGTATATCCAATGAGAATTGTACACCACATATGTGTGGTAGACAAGAAATGTACATTATATAAAATGGAAGTCTAGCCAGGAAGTCCTGGACATATCAGGCATACACATGGCCGAGGATATCTTTTCTCAACTGAACTCTACAGTTCGGTTAGTCTGAACTAAATAACCTGGAACACTTCAGACCCATTTTTGGGTTGATTTCACCATTTGAACTCATGTGGAGATATACCCATATGTGCATGCGCTCATGAAGAGCAAAGATATCCATAGACGAAAGAACGCAGAAGGGCGGAGGGAGCAAGACAGAAGAAAAATAGTGAGTTTCCAGAGAGGCAAACTCACAGTAACATCTGGCAGAGAGCATGATATGATTTAACAGTTCCCCCATTTGTTTATATAATAAACACCATAAATGCTCTCTGCCCAATTGTCCTTCTCTTAACATTCAATCAACATTTTTCCAATTCCACTTAAAATCAGCGCATTTAACAGTTCTATTCATCAAGGCACTTACGAGCATCTTTTACCAACTTGTAAATCAAGACATAAATCATTCTAATATTTGCTACTTCCCTTGCCTATAATTCCTAAGCATTCCTAGACATATTCAGTAAACCTTCATCAATTTATCAATCAACTTTTATCATCCGAGTGGTACCTGAGCAACATGTTATTCCTATTATAACACATTTTGCCCTTTAGACATAGTCTATTGGTTTTGGAGTGCAGGTAACTGTAAGCCTTGTAGCTTTTCCCTGGCCTCAGTCTTAACAATGTTCACTACCACATATTCATAGCAAATATATGGCATATCTTCATTATCTAGCCAGTTTTCATCACCTGTATTTACAAGGAAATATGCACAGGTGAGCAGGATTTCAGTACAGCCAGGCATATTACGAGTTTTGCAGCCATGGCCTGATAATTTTAACAATAGTCTTGCAAGTTCTAGTTTCCTTCGCATAATTCCCTATCTAAACAGTATATATTAGATTACAAAAATGTCAATGCTTTGCATTACATTGTTCACATCTTTGGTATCTAAAAGGTTATGAATACCTATTTATCCATAAGGTATGAGACCTTAACCGGCACAGCCAGAATTGGGCGCTATAAGAACTAACCCCTGTGTCTCCTGGACTTCTGCTGTATCGGGGACTTACTACAGCTCTCAGGCTTTTAGTGTCAGGATGCCTTCTAGATGTGGTCAAATTTTTTCCACTCATATAATTCCTGCTACACTTTTAATTTTAGCCTGTGATAGTAATGTAAGAGTCAAGTTAGTCTAACAAATTAACTTTTAAAGTCTATATCAATATAGACATGCAGTAACTCAAGTCAGCTAAAACAACAGCATTATCAATAATGTCAAACAAACAGACAAAAATAATTATATTTTGATCAATCTAAAACCCATTGCCATCTCTTCATTCCTTGCTGTATCAGAATGAGGTCAGGATCCGGATTATTTAATCAGTCTCTCTTGCATTCTTCTTTTTCTACTGAACACTGAGTTGCTCCTCGATCTTTCCTTGATTCCAGCAGGCTCTTTATTAGTTAAACAGCGGGCTTTTAAGCCACCAGTTGAGTTTGCTCATTCTCCTCGTTGGTCCCCCTAGAGGACACTTCTGCCCCTGCCAGGGTTAGAGGCACGCCTGGTGTGAAATCAGGATCTTCCGCCTTTCAACAACATTAAGGAAACACCAAAGCCATGTATCTCGCTGTCACTCGTGCAGTCCAGATTAGCAGAGTAAACCATCCCTGGTATCAGTAGAACTACTTCTACCTGTGAAATGAGATCTTAAAATGCTTTTGTTAGGGATAACACATGTTTACTCATCACCCAGTCGATCCTTGTTGTAGTGACATGTGAGGAAAAAATGAATGTGGACAGAGGGCTGTCCATTTTTCCCGTAACACCAGTAGATTGACAGGGCTGGAACCCATATCAGTCCAGTTTCAGTCAATATCATTTATAATCTTATCTGATTGATTGCATATCCCCCCTGTATACCACGTCTAGGTGGTATACACTAAATTTCAATTCATCTCAATTATTTCTGTTTAAAAGTGTCTCACTATCATCAAATGATTTCTTAAGCATGCCTTTTTATTCAGGATTTTCACCCATTAATATCAGTTTTTCTTCTGTGAAACACACAGCCCACATGTAACATGTTAACAAGTACAATGCATTTCATACATTTGAGACAGAATCAATTTGATGAAGTCCATCATGAAATACTGAAAGGGAAAAAGTGTGGGGTGGACGGGGCAAGTGTTCTTGCTCTGCCTTCCCTTGTTTTACCCAGCGCAGGTGTGGCACTTTTTCTTTCTGCCACAAAAATATCCCAGGCCAGGATAATTTGCCAAATTCAATCCATAGCCATTATTTCTCGGGCATAATCTACCTTGTATGCCCACTTAGAAAATTTGAAAACAGATATTCATGTCAGTTTGTCTGCCTTGGTGCACCATCACTCACACACTTTCACACACTCTCACACCCCCACCTCTGGTCAGAGCATCATCTCTTTTTGTCACTGCCTCCGAAGACAGTAAACTGAATGGGGAATGTATGTTGTAAGGGTGGAATACCACGAAGTCTACTCAAATAAAACAATTTCCAAAATGACAGAAGCTACTCAACGTAGACACTGTGGCATACCTCTTTGAAAACAGTTGGACAATGTCCATCACAAAAGGGTTGAATTTAATCTCGTGGTCAAAACCCCCGAATTTTTCAATATTTTTTCCAAATAAACTTTTGGGTCTAGGCATGTCCTAATTAAAAGAACTAATTTTTATTTCTGAAATAGAAATCATCATTCAACTGTGCACTTTAATTGTGTCATTATTATCTCTTTCTATTGCTCATGAGCTGCTCTAACAAATGGGAGATCTCTGCATGACCTTGGATCCATGGCCAATAACATTAACATTGTGTAACCGCATTCTCTGGGTAGGACAGCATTTGTGATTTCATGAATTTGGAATTTGAAAGTTATTGCTTAAATTCAGCCATAGCAAATATCTATTAACCACGATGTAGTGACCAGTTCCATTGTTTTACCATACCATATGTTGTAATTGGACACTTTGTGCCCTTCAACTCCCCTATTTTTATTTTTATGAAGGAATCCTGTAACATCTATGTTTATCAGCTTTACAAGAAGCTCTGTCTTTAAATTCGGGTCTAAACTCTCTCTATATTTCACAGTAAGTCCTCTCTATGCTAAATCCAGTCCAAATTTTATCTGATTGAGAAATCAAGCAAACACATTCCTATGGGGTTGGACTGGTACCTATTAAAAGAAAGCAGTATGTTGTTAGTTGAACAGATTACAAAGAACTGCTATAAGACCAGTGAATTATCAAGTTTCAAATTAATATGACAAATCAAAATTAGAGGCGGTCTCTGTGGTGATCACTGTATATGCAGTACCTGCCCACGAGGCAAGAGGTAAAAGTCTCTGATATCATCAGTCAGTTGAACATGTTTTGGCTGTGTTAGTGTCTCTCTCTCTCCTTGTGCAGTATCTTCCGGTCTGTTACTCGGTGAATAAGTGGGGCATCAGAGTTTTGACTCAGAATGCAGTTATCTTCCTCGCTGCCTCTCATGGCAGATTTGTTACGTCTGCATTGTTTCTCAGTCTTTCTCCATTCTAGCCCCTCTCAGAAGTGTTGGATTTCTCTTACAGGGAGGTTTAGCCGATCGCACATCAGCTTTTCCCGCTCTCCACAGCCATAATGTGTCTTTCTTCATGTTGTATCGCCCATTGGCAGCTGTCCCAGAAGTCGTCTGGTTTCTTCTATAAAATGAACACTCAAGAGAATGCATTGTAAATTCTGACCACACCTGCATACAAGCTACGGTTATATAAGCTGCATCTGTGCTATGGTCAGTCATCTTGTGCAACTGTCCAAACTTAAAGAAATCTCTTCCAGTTAACAAAATATAGCAGTTCTTTATTTTATTTTAATCTTTGCAGAAAAAAGCAAACAATGTATTCTTTACAGAATGCAGAAAAGAGTAGTAATCTATTCTGGCTGATCTGAGCATATCATACTTCTATAAGCCTTAGAAATACATCAGCATGATGCATTGTATTATAACTTCAGACTGGAATCTTGTAAATAGTCTAGCAAATGTGACAACCAAAGTCAAGAAAAAATCTTTTTTTTTCTTCTTTTCTCTTTATTATTATTAGCTGAAAACAGCCGTTTAAATTAGTCACTCAATCTTGCTCTCATTGATCACAATGCACAAGTTATTTTAGTTAGCACAAACTAAAGTCTCAATCTCTGCAATGTGTCACATGTTAAGCTGTCCTCCAGGGATAACGAATACAAAACCTCATACATCTCATACACATACTGACAAAAAATGTATATCCTAAATGTACTGTAAGGATGTACATCCAGTGGTATCCTCACTAGGATGTTTACCCAACCCATTGAGAAGTCCTCTGTCACCTCCAAGCAGAAGGTGCGATTTGTATGGAACCCTCCAACCATCTTGGATTTGGTCAACCATGCCATAGGTAAAAGAGCCATTTCACTGATGTCGTACCACTGTGTGAGACACCCAACTTATGAGCGACCATGCAATAATTGAACATTGAACTTGGTGTTACTGTAAGATGAGAAGAGTGTTGTAAGATGTGGCAACCTGTTCCTGTGGCTCAGTGGTTAGAGCATTACATTAGCAGCGCAAAGGTTGTGGGTTCGATTCCCAGGGAACACACATACTGACAGTATTATCATTTGTATAAATGTATAGCCTGAATGCACTGTAAGTCGCTTTGGATAAAAGCGTCTGCTAAATGCATAAATGTAAATGTAAGATAAGCACTAAAACACATAACAACACAAAATTAATTCATGTCAACAAGTGCGAGTGGTAAATAAGGTCTCAGGAAAAAGCAGGTCTCATTTAATTATCATATATTCTTTACTGTGATAGAGTGTATGGTAGTGGATTTAGACATACTAGTCTGGATGATTTAAAGGTCGAAAATGTTTTAGACATAGACATAAATGAGGTTACATGAAAATCAAATGGAGTCTCCTGCTTCTCATATTTGTCTCCTGAGGCAAAAACTCTAATATTCTTACATTTGTCTCCTGAGGCAAAAACTCTAATATTCTTACATTTGTCTCCTGAGGCAAAAACTCTAATATTCTTACATTTGTCTCCAGAGGCAAAAACTCTAATATTCTCATATTGGTCTCCTTTAAAGTTTAGAAGAAACCTCAACAACATCAGACAGTGGGTTCAAATTTAGGTAAAGACTGTTGTGTTCTCACAACTGTTTCCTCTAAAATTGAGAAGAGACTGTAACAACTTTATTAAGTGTGCACCAATTCAAATCTCTCAAAATTAACTAAAACATTTCTTAATACAACCATTTAATATTAATATTCAAATGAGTCAAGGATTTGGTCATAAGCCATTCACTGTGCCTTTCAGCAAAGAAGCAAGAGGAATACTGTTTCTGTAAGCCTGTTTTGATAAACACATCTGGTACATGACCAAAAGCAAAGGATGCACCCTATGCACATAAACTATATACAGCTCTGTCTTTAAAAAAAACAGAGCCTCTGAGCAATAATACCTTTTTATAAAAGTATCTTAAAAGATATCACAATAAGATAATAAAGAGATCTCCCATGTTTCTCACAGCACATTCTCAGTTTTGACTCCTTTTCTTTCAAATATGTATCATGTTTTATTTGTGTCTGCTTGTAAATCTCTCCTCAGCAATTTTAGGAGAAACATCTGCAACACTAAAATGACTGAGAAATACTCTATTTGAGAATCACAACTAAGTCTCCTCAGCTTAGGAAGCAATGTTTTTTCCCTCTTAATTATTGTTCACTTATTACAAAATTAGCTTTGATTTCTTTCTTATGGTACATGTACAAAAGTTGCTGATGTCGGTTACCATTATGTAATTAGCGTTCCTTTAAGTTGGGCACTATGCCATTGAATTAACTCTGTTTCAGCAATTGTTGAAGGTGCAATTGTTGATCACTATTTTCAACAATATTTCATGGTCCTGACTGCACATAGTAAAATCATCCTCTTTATATGTTCCCTTTTTGATATCCATGACTGACAGCAGTATTTGGACTTACTGTATGTGACTTCCCACATAAGTATGAACGTGTTAAAAAACACTTTCAGTTTTGAACTTTCATTATTAATTTGTTATTAACTGTCCCATTGAAAGAGGTCTTCTCATAACTCCTGTTATTTGCCTTTGCCTTGATTATGTTTAACTGCTTCCTCCTGTTTGTAATTTACCCATGTAGCTCTCCCTATACATCATGCTCTCATTCCTTTGTTGCTGAAGTATTGTTTTTGTCACGCTGTTCCTTTGTGTTTTTTCTGGATTACCTTATGTTTGTGCCTTGTTTTTTCCATGTTTTTGGATCTTTGTCCTGGATATTAAACTGCATGGAGGTTTGAATGGAGGTCCATGAGAAGGCACTGAGCAAAAAGCACAGCTCTTATATATTACAGTCCTGAGAAACCCACAACAATTAGTGCAGACACAAGCAGTTTGGGGTTAGTAGCTGCTTAGCTTCAAGTATATGGCGATGCAATTATATTCTATTCCTGAATTTTGACTGAAACAAAGTGCAGTTACTCCCAAATTTAAAAAGATTGTGTAGCAGGAATGTGGGCATGTGAGCAGCTCGCTCGCTAACTGCAAGGGTTGGATTTTTCCAGCAGACAGACCATAAACCATTGGTCCCACTCCTTAACTCATTATGATATGGATCATGCCCCATTAAGGTCAGCATTTGCTAATGCACTTTATTTGCTTCAATGTGAAAGTGGTGCATGGCCCAGGTGGTGGCGGACACACATCGTCTGAAAAAACACGTATGGGGACACAATTGTTATTCATAGTTCCTGAGTCAGTAAGGGGGATTTGTTAAACCAAATTCATAAAAGGCATCAGGGTCTAGCCAGAGGGCAAATATGTCAGTTTGGTAGCTGGCAATAGTGTCATAATCACTAACCCTTTGCCTGCTGGTGCTTGCAGTAACATTTCAGTGGATTTATGTGAGTTGGATAGTAGAATTTATTTAGTAGTTGTAGACTATTACTTGCATGAGATTGAAATAGCTCACCCTCAAGCACCACACAGCTTCCAAGTTTTCATTAGCCTGAAGTGCATGTTGGATTACCAGGAAGCTTGTCTCTGACAAATGACCTATCGTAAGCCCCGCCCCCATTGGTTACTGTGACGATCTTACAATAACAGCTGTTCAGTGTGAAAACATTGTCCCCATACGTTTTTCATAAATTTTGGACAGAAATGAATTAATGTACATTTAACCAGTTTAATATGAAGAGACAGTGAAATGTAGACCTTGTTTTATGTTTCTGACCTACACCAGGGGTGTCAAACATGTGCCCCACGGGCCGAATGCTGCCCACAAATGAGTCCAATTATTATATTATATTATTATTATATTAATTTAAACAATTATTATCAAACAATTATATTCATTTAGTTACATAAATATATCTTAGTGTAGGCTTTATCTTTTGAGTTTTATAGTTCATTAACTTGTCTGTCCACCGGTTCATATATACAACTGCGTGTTTTCTACTTACAAATAAGGGTCATGTTTGGCTTTGGACTAAAACTAAAAGCAGAAGGGCTTATTTAAAAAAAAAAAAAGATCTCTTCATTCATTTGCTTTTTTGCCAGAAATTTAGCAATTTGCCCAGTTGCCACAGTAAACAAAGCAGCGCAGCACCTCATTTTGAAACTTGCAGCACTCATATTTCATCAATGAAACCATAGCCTTTTGAAGTGTAAGCTATATCTCAATTTGCAAGCATTTATTTAATTTTTTCACTGGAGCACCACCGGTCTGTCACTTGTCGTTCGTCAGAGATAGTGGAAAGGCGGCGAGTCTTCTCCTCCCATCCCATATCTACCAGTGATCATTTCCTTCCAGCAGTACTCATTGTAGTAGATGTCCCAAGAGGGGATCCGTAGGAGGGTGAGGCATGGACGGAATAAGTTAAGTAAACAGAGTCTATCTCATAAAGCTGTGTGGAATTTTTTGACATGATTATTCATATAATGAGGTTTGTTTTACCGGAGGCGATTGTAGCAAACATATAAAGTGCGCCCAGTGGGACTTTTTTTTTATAGAAAGATTAAAAATACGGGAGAAATACGGGAAATTATTTAAACGGGATGATAGCGGGATAGAATGGTAAAATCCCAGGAAAACCGTGAGGGTTGACAGGTATGGTTTAATCACAACCTGTTGCTGTGATAAAAGTGTGCAATATTAAATGACAATGTGGTGTACTGGACAGCTTAGCATGGAAAAAATAAATGAGCTAGGGCTGTGCAATATTTATCATGTACTAATACTGAACTGTTGTTTTAATGGAGTGCGAGGTGACATTTTGTAACTTTGCAAGTACACTGGGCTTTGCAAGTTTGTTTTTAATATTTATGTCATGATGGTTAAGTAACGTTAAGTACAACAAGTGTTGCTTTCCTGAATGTCAGCGCGATCACAAATTAATTAATTTTATACAACAAAATTAGTGACCTTTAGTGTCATATTTATTTATCGACGACAGCCTTAAACCAATCATCTCAAAAACAAACTCTGCAAAATATGATAATCCTTAATATAAAAAAATGACATTTTGTGTCAATATTGCACACCCCTAAAATAACATAGCATCATCTTTGAAAAAAGTTTTCCTAGATTTTGTGTACATTATATTGTAGTATGTACAGTTAATATTATTTGTAATTGTGAGCAAACTAGGGTTTAACAAAATGTAATTCGGCCCGCTGGGGACATATTCTTCAATACGTCCCTCAACCTAAAATTAGTTTGACACCCCTGACCTACACTGTACATGACATGAGAACGTCTCAGTTACATACATAACCCTCATTCCCTGATGGAGGGAACAGAGACGTTTTGTCGTGACATTATGGGGATTCACTTGGAAGCCCCAATCATCTCTGACTCTAATAGAAAAGGCCAATGAATATTGGCTAGTGGATTTTGCATACCTGAGCCACTCCCCATGCACACGGGTATACATAGGCAACAGGTGCATCCACTCTTCAGGTTTTATACTGAGGAGCCGAGAATCTGTCCCTGGCTTCCAGTGATGGTTCAAGGTTGTGGCAAGGGGACATAACATCTCCGTTGCCTCCATCAGGAAGCGAAGGTTACATAAGTATGAGATGTTCCCTATCTGTCAGTCACAATGACTTATGTCGTGACGACATTATGGGGTCCATGGAAAGCGCCACAACCTGAACCCCGTCACAACCCTATGGCGCAGCAAAAGTTGTCAAGCAACCGCGTGTCAGACAACTGCTACGGAAAGGTCGTAACCTTCACACCAGCCCAGTGCAAATTCACTGAGTACATTACTGCTGGAGATAGCCAAGCCCCACTGTTTCTTTCACCACAGAAATAGAAGGGATTTCAACCTTCCATGAAAGATTTGCTTCAAGCCTTTCCTATGTGTTGTTACTAGGGATGGCTCGATACCATAATTTTGGCTTCGGTACGATACCAGAATGTAGTACCTCGGTATCGATACTAAATCGATAACATAAGTGACAAATAACCAGAAAATAACTACAAAATAAGTGAACTGAAAAAAGTAATTGATCATCATATATTTATTAATCTTAATTAATGTTAGGTATGTGTTTAATACATAATGTTAACATACTAAACATATTAGTAGCTAGGGCTGTGCGATATGACGATATATATCGGATGGACGAAAAATAAAAAGTCTATCGTTTCATATTATGTTCTATCGTTTATATCGTGGTGTCGCAAAATACATTGTTTCCGGTAATGATTTTTCATCATTTGAGTGACTGCAATCTTTATACGCCGCCCACCACGGGGCGTGAAGGAGAGACAGAAACAGGTGGAGAACGAGCAGCCAGGACACAACGAGGAGCTCGTTCCTAAACGAAGGACTACATCTGTAGCATGGTCACGCGTTTTTAATCACTGCAGTTTGATACAAACTGATTTTAAGCCGTTGAAACTCAAACAACAGAGCTATATGCGTGCGCCGTCTCTTTCTGTTTGAGAGGAGCACGCTTTTTCATTTTTGCCGACTTTGAACGATTACATAAACACATGTATATGCGTCAGTCAGAATCCCCGTCTTTGCAAGTATCCTCATAAACACAGTGATTTGGGTCTTAAGAGAGAGTAAACGCAGAAAGAGAAAACGCAATGTAACAGTGTATTAGATCCGGACTTCGGTCTTAAAGGGGAAGCGTTCCAATATTCGTTCTGTCTGTCCTTCATGTTAATCATAGCACACTGCTAGAAAAATCTCTCACTGCTCGAATAAATCACTTTTGTAACATTAATGAGAATAAATAAAAAATAACAATAATAATTATATATTTATAATATGTATAGAATCAATACACAATACATGTGTTAATTATATCTATCATAGATAGATAGATATAATTAACACAGATAAGACTAATTCATTTACACAATGTATGTAGTGTTTCTTATTTATTGTAGTTTTTGTCCTATTGCTTGCAATTAGCTTCTTATCCTTATTTCATCACTGACTGTTTATCTATCTTCAGTGAGGTTGTTTTTTTTTCTCTCTCTTTAGGCTTGTATTAGTTTGATATTGACATTGGTGACAAGGTTTATGAAAATGATATGGTATTAAAGATTTTTATATAATAAAAGCCTTAAAAAAATCAATATATCGTGATATATATAGTTATTGTGATATAAATTTGTCATATCGTGATATAAGATTTTGGTCATATCGCCCACCACTATTAGTAGCCTACATTTATAATTTATAAATAATTATTGACCAACATTTATAAGTGCAATAATAATAATGTCAATGCTGTTAAAAAATATAACAAATGTTTATTTAAAGTTTTATTCTGACAGTCAAAGTAGGGGTGGGCGATATGGCAAAAATATCATATCACTATTCTTTTAGAAATATCACAATTTCACCATGATTCTTTGTCATGTTGATTTTACTATTGTGTCTGATCAGTGCAGCAAAAATAATTTCCCTATTACAAAGATAAATCCTTTCAAGGTTACAAAATATAAAGTATGGTGGATATTTAGACCAAGGTGGGGGAGGATAAAAATCTTTGTCATTATTTTATCTTTGTTATTAAAAATAAGAACAAAGATACACATTACAACTACACATAATATACAAATAAAACAAACAAAACAAAAATATTTTCAGGTATAGCATATTTAGCAGGAGTGTTCAAGAAATTGAATGAACAAATAAAAATAATACACTATATAGATTGATTCCTATTAAAGCAGCTGTATTATTTTTTTCTGTCAAAAGTTGCAAGTAATTTTTCTCTTTGTGTTTTGTAGTGTTAGCATTAAATAATAATAATTCTGTCGATTCTGTCATCATCATCATAGTGTTTTATATTATACCATCGTTTACTCACTTGAGTTTAGTTTTAAACCGGAGTGAGTTTCTTTCATCTGCTGAACATAAATAGTATTTTAAAGAACGTGGAAAACCAAACAGTTGCTGGTCCTCAGTGACTTACATAGTATTGTTTTCTTTCTATCAAAGTCAATGTGGACCAACAACTCTTTGGTTTTCCACCTTTTTCAAAATACCTTATTTTGTGTTCAGCACAAGAAAAAATGAATACAGGTTTGGGACAACATGCGAGTGAGTAAATATAATAACAGAAATACAATTTTAGGGTGAACTATCCTTTTAAATACAGTCGGCTGCATGTTTAGTTCTGTCCCTTTAAGACCTGCGCGTATAATATGCAGGCGCACCCGTTTGTCTCGGCTGTTTACTTTCCTTTTAGACATAACAAACTGAGTCTATACATAAACCTTGTTGTGTTTTGACAGTATTGGCCCAAAAGATAACTTGGTTCAGTTATCAGGCGCTGTTAGGCAGTCTTTTCCATGCGCGCTCTTCAGGTGCAACGTTGCGGGCTCAGAAAAAGTGCACGTCTGACCACCATTGAATGAAACATTTAAGCGGAAAGCCTTTAAAACATGCAAAAAAGTTGTGAATAAAACTTACATTATGAATTTATGATGCGCTTACTAACCTGTCGATCTCTAATTCTCGGAAAAGATGAGGATGAGCAAGCGACAAATGCTTAGCCAGATTTGATGTCTTGCCTCCTGTGGTCAGTTTGTTCACCTTTATCATGTTTTGTATGCAAAGTAATGCCATATTTCACTTCAACTGTTCTCTTCATTTGTTTATTTCGGGCGCGTTAATAGTTTAATCTGTTTAACCCATCATGTTGTTCACTTGTTCTGGTGTCACATTTACCGGATGCACAGCAATTTGAGAAGCAATGCCACCTACAGGTGAACTTTGGAACAACAGCGTATGAAATACAGAATTTTGCAAAATTATGGGCACCCACAGCAATGAGCAGACTGGGGGCTGGTCCGTGGCAGAGCGGTGACAAATGGTGCATCACGCTGGGGCAAAATGTGTTGGATAGCCTCAGTCTGCTTCTGTACTGCAAATAACTGCTGGGCACAGTCATTGACAGTGTCGCCGTACAGTTCAGCCTGGGAGACGGGAGTGTCAAGAAATCGCACTCTTGACATCGCTCATGTCAGCCAGGCTACACTCTTAGGCCACAAGTGTGGACATCGCCTTCCCAAGGGACCGTGCTGTGACTTTTGTCACCCGTAGGGCGAGGTCAGTCGCTGAGCGCAGCTCCTGCATCAACCTCGGGTTGGTACTACCCTCGTGCATTTTAGTGCCTTGGCTTGATGTACTCGCAGGATAGCCATGGCATGCAGGGCAGAGGTGGCTTGGCCCACAGCACTGCAAGCTTTGGCCGCGAGAGGGAACCTCTCTAGTCAACCTACAGGCTTTGGATGTTAGACGACGATTCCTCCAAGTGGTGACGTTTTGGAGGAATAGGTGCACCGCAACCGCACTCTTCACCTGGGAAATGTCAATGTACCCCCCAGCCGCCCTGCCATCGAGGGTAGTGAGAATGGGGGAGGTAGACAAACACGATTTCATCAGCTCCTCATGCACCTCTGGGAAGAAAGGAACCGGGACAGTGAGTGGTCGCGAGCCACAGCCCATGCTGAGGAACCAATTATCCCACTGCAAGGGTTTGGGACTGGGAGGTGTGCATGCCTGCAGCCCGATACTCGCTGCGGCCTGGAAAAGCACGGACGTCAACTCTGGGTGAACTCAAATGATTGTTAATCCCCCAATGCTGCTATCGACATCTGATCCTCTATCGGCTCGTTGAATGGAACACTGGGCATGCCTTATGTCACGAGTCACAAGGACAGCTGCTGCGGGAGGAGTGAAAGGTATGTGGGGACTGGCCCGGCGGAATTGTTTAAAAATGCAAACAGAAAAAGAGTCCAATTCAGCACCCGCGCTCGGTGTTCTGTGCACACAGGGCGAGTGTAGAGGGATGAGTTTCAAAGCGCTTGAACACCGAATTTTCCTCTTCTACAAAATTATGTCAAAATACCCATCTTAGAGAGTATCCTCGAAAAAACTTTTGGTTATGTCTTAAATGAAAGTAAAATAAAGTGTGTATCATTATAATGGATGCTGTAACGGCCATTAAAATGCATTTTTTCTTAAAGTGACTGCGCCTAGTTTAGATGTTGTAGGCAGTGTTGGGGAAAGTTACTTTTAAAAGTAATGCATTACAATATTGCCTCACTCCCTAAAAAAGTAACTAATTACATACTTTTTATGGAAAGTAATGCGTTACATTACTTTTGCTTTATTTTCGCATTACTTTTTTAAATATGAGAAGGGCTTGATTGTTTGTTTTTAATACAATAAGTTATATTTATAGCAAATGTAAAAGCCTTTCACACCAAAAAGTGTAATGAATAAACCTCAGGCTGAAGGAAGAGTAAATCACGTCTGTACAGAAGAACACAGGAGACGATTCAACACTCTTCAGTAATAAAAAAAAAACAACGAAGCACAATTGTTAGTTTATCTAAAGTAATTTTTGCTTATTAGTATGGTTGAACTGGATCATCAAAGGTCAGCAGCACATTGGTGAATAAAATGAGATTAGATATATTTGTGGTGTTTAACATATTTAATTATTGCAGGTTTGCGTCATATTCTGAGTTTGCATTTCACTGTTTTAATTCATTTTGATGAATACTGAATCTGTTTTTTGCGAGTAGGATGAATTAATACACATTCATATTTAGTCTAGATTAGAACTAAAGTAACATGTTCACACAGCGCAGTCAGTCAATAAATGGAAAAAAGTAGCTCAGATATTTTCTAGTAAATTAAAAAGTAATACGTTACTTTACTAGTTACTTGAAAAAGTAATATTATTACGTAACTCGCGTTACTTGTAATGCATTACCCCCAACACTGGCTGTAGGTGTCCTAAATGTTAATCCAAGAAAATTAAAATCACTCACTGATCTTGACTGAATTACTTTGTTGTTTTAACAATAATTAATCCACAGTCAAACCAAAAATTATTCAGACACCAGATATCATTTTTGATATTTTTTACTAGTGGGTGCAGGACACTATAGTTAATTTATGTAAGTGAGGATAGCTAAATAAAGTAAACTGTGACATATTATACCCCAAAATCATTCATACAGTGGACTACCAGTAAAATGTATTCAAAAAAATTGGGACAAAAATTGTTCAGACACTTTGGCCTGAGCATATTATTATAAAAAAAGAAATTCTGAATTCTAAAATTTGTACACATCGGTGGTTTCTTTATTGATTTATATTTTTGTAAATATACTTTGTAATTATATGGATTATTTTTCAGTTTGTATATTAAATCACCTTTGTCGGCAATTGGTTGCCTTTGCATTAAGCCACAATCTCAATGTTACTCCTTTTACCCCCTAGAGTCTAGGGTTCCTCAATAGGCGGCCTGCGGGCCGGAGAGAAAAAGTTTGGCCCACGCTAATTTCAAATAATGTGGCATAAAAATTCAAACGCGGCATCAGAAAGCGACATTAACTTGCATTGTGTCTACACCGGACACGGCCTTCTGGAAAGTATGTTCATTTACTGTATATATACTCAATACTTGGTAGGGGCTTCTTTTGCTTTAATTACTGCCTCAATTCGGCGTGGCATGGAGGTGATCAGTTTGTGGCACTGCTGAGGTGGTATGGAAGCCCAGGATTCTTTGATAGTGGCCTTCAGCTAATCTGCATTTTTTGGTCTCTTGTTTCTCATTTTCCTCTTGAAAATACCACAGATTCTCTGGGGTTCAGGTCTGGTGAGTTTGCTGGCCAGTCAAGCACACCAACACCATGGTCATTTAACCAACGTTTGGTGCTTTTGGCAGTGTGGGCAGGTGCCAAATCCTGCTGGAAAATGAAATTAGCCTCTTTAAAAAGCTGGTCAGCAGAAGGAAGCATGAAGTGCTCCAAAATGTGTTGGTAAACGGGTGCAGTGATGTTGGGTTTAAAAAAAAACAATGGACCAACACCAGCAGATGACATTGCACCACAAATCATCACAGACTGTTTAAACTTAACACTGGTCTTCAAGCAACTTGGGCTATGAGCTTCTCCACCCTTCCTCCAGACTCTAGGACTTTGGTTTCCAAATGAAATACAAAACTTACTCTCGTCTGAAAAGAGGACTTTGGACCACTGGGCAACAGTCCAGTTCTTCTCCTTAGCCCAGGTAAGACACCTCTGACGACAACTGTAGCCAAATTCCTTGACACGTCTGTGTGTGGTGGCTCTTGATGCCTTGACCCCAGCCTCAGTTCATTTCTTGTGAAGTCCCAAATTCTTGAATCGATTTTGCTTGACAATCCTCATAAGGCTGCGGTTCTCTCGGTTGGTTGTGTATTTTTTTCTTCCACACTTTTTCCTTCCACTCAACTTTCTGTTAACATGCTTGGATGCAGCACTCTGTGAACAGCAGCTTCTTTGGTAATGAATGTTTGTGGCTTACCCTCCTTGTGAAGGGTGTCAATGATTGTCTTCTGGACAGATCAGCAGTCTTCCACGTGATTGTGTAGCCTAGTGAACCAAACTGAGAGACCATTTTGAAGGCTCAGGAAATCTTTGCAGGTGTTTAGAGTTGATTAGCTGATTGGCATGTCACCATATTCTAATTTGTTGAGATGTGAATTTGTGGGTTTTTGTTAAATGTCAGCCAAAATCATCACAAAAAAAAAAAGACTTAAACTACTTCAGTCTGTGTGCATTAAATTTATTTAATACACGAGTTTCACAATTTGAGTTGAATTACTGAAATAAATGAACTTTCCACGACATTCTAATTTATTGAGATGCACCTGTATGTAAGAGCAAGTACTATGTAGCAACAGCAGATATTTCGTTCGCAGCGAGTTCACAGTTTTAAAGTAAATTTGCTTTAATTTATTTTCAAGATCTGAGGTAAAATATCTATTGTTCTTTCGCTATGGCTATAAACCTCATGCAAAATAATATTCAAACTCTGAAAATATGAAATCACATCAGGCATAAATGACTCAGAGTTCAGTTTTGTCTTCTGTCTTTTCTCCTAGAAAACAGATAACACATGATAAATACTGTAGTCTAAACAAACTGCATATCTTCCTTCATCAAAACATGCACACTCAAAAAAAAAAAATCCTTTCACCTTTTTTCCAGTAGAGTGAGCCGATTCCTGTACCGTACTCATTTGAAGCCTCACAGGTATACATGCCATTGAGTTCAGAGGTCAGTTTCAAGAAGTAGAGTTTGTTTCCTTCTGTTTTAATGGCATCATTAGGGATAATCTGGTGCGTGCTACTCCACGAACAAGAGAAAAAAATACAAGATCAGTCTGGCAAAAGACTTGGTCAAATACTAGGCCCTAAATTAGAAAACAAAACCCAGTATATTTTACAAACTTTTCAAACAAGTTTCTCTGTACATAAATGTTAATGTCACAACAGTCATTTATTTACTCTCCTAATGCGTTCTTCACAAGCTGACTTACATAATGCACATATTCTGTCAGTTTCTGAAGAACGCATCTGCAAATCAAATAAAGGCAAGTGAACCTCAATGTACTGGTCTTACTGTTGATAGGTCACTCTCAGCACTTTTTTGAGGTAGCAAATTATGCCAGATAGTAGTGCTGCTTTCCATTAAAATGATAATAATGTATGATCAAGAAGCATTTATTTGTATTTTATTGATCGGTTGATTGATTGCATATTAGATTTCGTACCTGTGCCAGCTGAAGTGTGTAGCTGCAGGATTGGCATCTGCCTCACACTGATACACCTCAGCATTAGAGCGATTCTTAAAAGGTGTCACAAAGACCAGCTGAGGCGGATCTTTAAAACACAAAATTACACACATATGACTGCAAAGATATCATTTACATGCTAATTACAATCCATATAAATAAATTCAGATTGCCTAACAAGTCTCCACTTACTGCCGAAAGTGAAATTTCAAATTGCCTTTGTGCATTTAATTCAACTGACAGATCAACTGATCAGTCAGTAATCAATTAATAAATCCAATCTATGTGCCAACCTGTCTATAAATTGATAAATCAAGACTTATAATAATAATAATAATAATAATTGGTGATAGAAAACTTGTGAAAAAAGAAGTAACCTGTATTGAATGTGCACGTGTAGTGTAAAAAACATGTACCTGCTTTAAAGAAGTACACTTAATGGGATAGTTCACACAAAAATGAAAATTGCCCCATGATTTACTCATACTTACTTATAAATGATGTGCAAACGAACCGTGATGTGCGCTCTCGATCACTCTAACATCATATTTCTGCTTGAATACAGCGAGTGTTTTATAACGGATGCTCGCGTGTGTTGGAGAAGTTTGTGAGGATCAGTGGTGTTTATGTGCATTCGAGCATCAGATGCTCCAAACAGCTTGTTCTTACAGAGGAACTACTGATGGTGTCGTGAATAATGAATAATATTAAACAAATATTGTATTTATTATTATCAAATTAATACAACAAAGATACATCCTAACAAGCCTTTTCAATAATTAATTTTTATTTAATATGTATTTTATCATTTATTTACTTTTCACTTGGTAGATCTCAGCGAGTTTCTTATTTGGAAAGTAGATCCGCACACAAATGTGTGGGCACCCCTGACTTAGATTAATGTCACAGACTCAGAAGTCAACCGGCTTAAAACGGGCACTTTTACATTTCGTTTTGAAACTCTTCAGCCATCGTCTTGTCTGTGTCACCTCACTCTTCTTATGAGTCATCTCTCTTCACATGATAAATGAAATCTGATCTGTGATGCAGAGGTCTGCGTGGGACTGTTTTTTTTAGTTCCGCTCCCGCGATATATTCACGGTTTCTTCACATTTCTGATGAAAGACATAGAGCTAGGCTAATAAATAAAAGTTTAGTCTGCACAAAATTGTATTTATTTTATTCGTCTTGTCAAGAGTCTTGAATTTATTGACAGAAAAATGTCAATTTTGTCAACATTTTGCTGCCAACACAGAATAAATTGTCACAGAGAGAAAAAAAAGTTATATAAAAATTTTAATCCTTATTTTTTTCGTCTTGTCAGGATACAATTCGTTTAGACTAACATTCAGCCTACAACGCGATAGGAAAAAAAATTGGTTTAGCCTAATATCTATTTTA
>CM050415.1:10756712-10791712 GCA_027564155.1 Gymnocypris eckloni scoliostomus | reverse complement strand
TACACAATGTATGTAGCATTTCTTATTTATTGTAGTTTTTGTCTTATTGCTTGCGATTAGTTTCTTATCTTAATTTCATCACTGTTTATTTTAGTGTTTTGTGTGTGTGTGTGTGTGTGTGTGTGTGTCTTTTTAGGCTTGTATTAGTTTGATATTGACATTGGTGACAAGGATGATAAAACATCTATGGCATCAAAGATTTTAATATCATAAAAAATGTAAAATAAATAAATAACTATATTGTGATATATATGGTTATTGTGATATAAAATTAGTAATGTCGTGATATAATATATACCCTAACTGAAAATAAAGACTTTGATCACAAAGTGAGTCAGATGTTAGTTCACAATAACTGCTTCTGCTCTGATTTGTTAAACTGATTTGAGTCATGATTTTGCATTATGGATCAAATAGGAATGTACTGTCATACTGTACATGTAGGTTTCATATGGCTAAAAATACATATCCAAAAATTATTACTTATGAATACCAAGTTTTTAGTGGAGTTGCACCACATGACATTTTATCACCTGATTAACCTTGTCTCAATATGAACAGGTCCATTTTTCTTTGACTGGGTGTGCACAGTTCTGCTTTCCTGTTTTATATTTTTGTTGTTTAATCGTTTTTCTGCATGTTGTTTGCAGTGGATTGGACCTGAGGGCATTTTGAGCTGACAGCATTGCATTGCAGTGCCTAATAATGCTGTCTGAGTAGCATCTCATGAGGTTTTGAGATACAGCCATAACACAATAAAGCTCAGCTCAGGTCATTCTACTGCTGGAGCATTGCATTACTTACACCCAAAACTGTTTCTCCTGTATCTCACAACTGATTGGAAAAGGCACTTAAGCAGATCAGCTCCAGTCCTCAGTTGAGATCTTGGACCGGTTAATAACTGGATTTCCTGGATGTCAGTAATGGGTTCCCTCCATTAGATCTGACTTAAACACGCTCTGCCATGAAGCTGACACTAGACTTTGAGCTTGTTTTATAGATCGTATCTGATTCAGAGGGCTCTGTCCTTTCCACAGTCTCTGTTGTTGAACTCTAAGGCAAACCTAAAGACTGAGGTCAGATTTTCACCGACTTCTCTTGTGAAATTGAAAGCGGACACCGTTTCATTCGGCCCTGAGTTCAGTTCCAGTAATTGCACATGCTCATCATGTAGCTAGAGTGTGGTCAATTAAGTCACTAAAAAAGACACTAGTAGTAAAAAATGAGCCCGTTTCTGGAAACCGAAACATTCGTTTTTGGGTAAACTATCCCCGAATTAATTTAATGTGTTAACTAGCATACTAAAGCACATGTAAAGTAAACTTGATTTGAATTGTTTAAGAACACTAAACTGCAACTTCGTTCATATAGATTTATAATTACAAATAGCCTTTTAATAGCATTTAAAAACATGACTAAACAGAAATTAAATTAAATATATATTTTAGATTACCATAAATGCTTGTAAAAACATTTAGGAGGAAGTGGCCTTTAAATGACAGAGAATCAGCTAAAACCCGATTCTTCCCACACCATTTTATAACAAGTGCAAATGACAACTCTCTAAGGGTGTGAAATGTTTGTTCTTATAAAGGTTAACGCCACTTACAGTGTACAATGATCTTGTGATCGACTTCCAGTTCCTCTTTCATCGCAGCATGTCTGATCACACATTGGACAAGTTGTTGATTCATCTGTACAGTTGGAGTGGCAATCAGACTGCTTGTTGCTGTGAACGTCCCGTCTGGATGTTTCACAGTGTTGGTTGACACCTTCACAGAATCAGATAAAGCACCCAAATTCCATGACACCTCGGCAGCAGGCTTCGTTCTGGAAGTTGTGCAGGTCGCCAAGATAACCTCGGGACGTCCAGCGACAGGGACGACATCCACAATCACTCTCGCGTTCACAGGGCTTGTGGCTGGCGACCATAAATCATCACATATTTGAGAGCATTTTAAGATAAAAAAAGATTAAAACATTAATATAATAAAAAAAACATTATATTAAACTTTAACAGTTTTAAAGAAGTGATAACAATTGCAAATGAAAGAGTTTGCTTATATGGAATATTTCTTCCATATAATATGTTAAATAGACATTTAGAAAATATTTAGAAGATGTTTATGACTTATGTATATAACTGCTTTTTGAAAAATGTTTGTCATGTTATATGTTTTGCAATCATTCTTTTTACCCAAACTGATGCAGTATTTCATTTCATAAGTCTGATTTCGAGGTGGCTGTGCTTCAAAGGGGACATCGGATGCCTATTGTCCACAAGTTGGTATGATTCTTTAGGGTAATCTTAAAATGGTCTCGGTGGGCGTGTAAAAGAACACAGAGACTCGTTTCGGTGCATATCTATTTACATGCTACTGGACTCTGCTGACCCCGCCCCTCTCTTCTGTGGAAGAGCAAAGAGGATTTGCAGATAATCCTAAAAATATATAAAGTGGGGAACTTACTTCTGGAGGTACAGCTGGATCATGAACAATGGTTGCTGATCCATCCTTTAGTTTTAACTTTTTAACAAAAACTGCCTTGAATTGTCTCTCATTCAGAAAGCAGTCTGGAGTAAAATGATTTGCACAGCCAGACATAAACTAATTTAGTGAAAGTGAAGTGACGTGTGGCCAAGTATAGTGACCCATGCTCAGAATTTGTGCTCTGTATGTAATATTTGCTGACACATCACTGTATCTTATTTACAATTAAAATGTATATTATAGTCCTACTTAAGTACATCTTTATATACCATTTCATAATTATATTGTCTTTAAAATATGGTTAAAGTGTAATGCCAAATGTTTTTACAAGCATTTATGGTAATCTAAAATATATATTTAATTTAATTTCTGTTTAGTCATGTTTTTAAATGCTATTAAAAGGCTATTTGTAATTATAAATCTATATGAACGAAGACCTAATGCCAACAGCAAATCAAGAATTGATTACTGGCTTATTTCAGATAACTTAACGTTATTTGTTAAAGTCTGTGTAATTTTGGCAGCACCACTGTGCTATTTCACTATTATTCAAACCAAATCACAAGACTTCAAAGATTAAGGGTTATTAGAAATTGTATTCTGATTTACTTAATAATGATATATTATGTAATAAAGTTAAAGATTTAATTCTGGAAATGAAGAACAGTAGTAACTTTCATTCTAATAAAGCCAGATGGGAGTTCCTCAAATGTAAAATTAGTGAATTTTCAATTAATTACAGTAAAATACTTGCCAACGTAAGGAGACAACAGGAACATAATATTATTTATGAAATTAACAAATGCTGTAGTGAAAGTGAACTGAATGATACTGAACAAAGCAAAATGGTCTCTCTGTAATTAGAACTGGACTATCTTTATATTAAGAAACCAAAGGTGCATATATACGTTCTAAGGCTAAATGGATAGAAGAGGGTGAAAAGACTACTTCTTACTTTTGTAGATTAGAAAAAAGACGACAATCAAGTGACTCAATACTTTAACTAAAGATAAATAGTGTTGAATGTACGGATCCTACTCTAATAAGTAAGAATATCAATCAATTTTACAGTGACCTGTATTCTTCCAACTTCTCCCCAATAGACTGTAATCATTTCTTTGATAATATAATACGTTTTATTCCCCACATTGACAACGATTGGAGAGATTGCTGTGATTCTGATTTGCATATTGAAGAACTTGATTCAGCGATTCAAAACCTTAAGTTAAACAAATCTCCGGGCCCTGATGGCCTCACAGCTCATTTTTACAAATTCTTTTGGAATGATATTAGATTATTATTTGATGCTTTTGTTGAATCCATTGAAGTTGGATCATTAGGTCCCACTATGAATCAGGGTTTGATTACAATAACCCCTAAACCAGATAAAGATATGAGATATATAGATCATTTTTCGTCCGATCACATTGCTCAATAATGATTATAAAAATGTCACACATATATATCAAATCAAATCAAATCAAATCAAATCACTTTTATTGTCACATCACTACAGCACAAGTGCCTTCGTGAGTGAAATTCTTACGAGCGTGCTCCAGACAGTGCAAAAAAAACAAAACTACAATTTACATATGGACAGTACATATTTACAGACTGTACAGAAGACAATGTGCAAAATACACATACATATACTCAGTACACATAGTGTACTATAAAGACATAAAGACGTTACCAATGCACCAATACACATTATACACCATATTTACACGTCTGCATTATGTCCACATCTATGCATAGTAATATGTGAAGGTGCAACAGATTATACATATGCAATGTCGTGGGTGTGCTTTTATGGTGTCCAGTGATAGCAGATGTGTTAGTGCAGTGTGTGCGTGTAGTCCGGTAGAACTGTGTTAAAGTGCAGTGCATGGCATGTTGTGTGAGTGGGAGTTATGGTGAGTTATTTCTGACTGTTCATTAGCCTGATAGCCTGAGGGAAAAAGCTGTCCCTCAGTCGGCTAGTGTGGGATCGGATGCTACGGAAAGCTCACAGCGTGTCTAGAGTCAAGAAACTGAAGACAGGACAGAGTTCCAGAGCGATCTCACTGTTTTAAACGATTTGACTGTAATCACATAAAAATGATGAGTGGAAAATAAACTGTCGGCAGTCTAAAGTGAGTTTTAGTCTTACATTGATGGTTCGTGTTGTTAATTATATGATATGTCTGTTTGTTTTTTAATAGCACAAGACGAATGCAGTATTTTTGACTGGGAAAAAAACCCTGTTAGTGGCTCCAACAGCCTTGACAGTAACGTTGTTTCACAAACTAAACTTTGTATAAATAACCAGTGGCATAGAAATACTGGACCTAAATTTAAACGCATCATTCCAGCCAAAAATAAAAAAGGTACATGGGCACCACTGCTGTAATTTAAAACTGGAACTGTTTGTCACCATGGCCACCTTACTATAGCTGGCAATAACTGGGCCTGGCTATCTGTGTATCTTACTACAGTCTTTAACTCAAGACACATCCCATCCCATTTCCTGCATTCAATTTTGCCTACTTATCATGCCCTAAAAGTACATTTTTGTGAAGATAAAGTACACACATTTGAGTGTGTAACAGAAGAGTAGGCAAGTTTTGGGACACACTGCCTTGTCTCATCACCGTAAACGTCCTTGTATAATTACTCCACATTTCAAGTCATATATATTACACCTCAATTCTACCTTCTGTATGGGAGAGGAAAAAAGTAGCACTTGCCAGTTGTGGCTTTTTCATACAAAGAATTCACGTTATATTTTTATGGCCAAACTAAATATTTTTCATCAGGTTAAATTAAATACTAATTAATCAAACCCCTTTATCGACACCTCTAAACCGCTGACCTCGCTTATCCAACGTTTGTAGCTTTTTAAAACTTTTTATTGTGTTTGTGGTTCTGTACCAACTTCTCCAAAACACAATGGGCAATAGTGCGCATGGATCTGCACTTTGTTTTTGTTTTTTTTATGGACATTTTAGATCATTATGAAACCTTTGGAATACTGTTTAGGATGGATAGTGTGAAAATTGTGACACAGCAGCTGTTTTATTTTCCTGCTATGCAGATGGCTAATTATATATTATATAAGCCACTTACTTGTGATTTGCTGTATGCTTAAATTATGTGCCATTATCTAATTGTGCGGGTTCACTAAAACTAAAAGCCCTGTTGGTGCAGATCTTTGTAACGTATAATCTTCTGCAAACTTTCTAACATGTTACTAATGTTACATTTGTGACACGCCTAAGAAACATGAACAGCTGGGCAAGGATAAATAGATCCAACATAGTTTTCTTAAGGTAAATAGGATGTTTTCTTGTCGGAAAATAAGATTGAAAAATGTATTTAGTAATATAGTGTCGTATAGGCAGTGTTGGGAAGGTTACTTTGGAAATGTAAAAGGTTACAGATTAAAAGTTACCCTACTTAAAATTGAATAAGTAGTGTAACTTTTCAATTACTTTATTAAATTAATGGAACCTGTTTGTTCTAAATTTCTAATGTTTTCAATTGTTAAGACCATCCCACACTGAGTTTGACATTTTTGCACGTTAAAAAAAATACGACCTCACGTTGTGTCAATCACATTAACACACTGCCTCCGAAACTTTCATCTGTCATAAAAAAAAAATCAGATCAGGTTTGATTTTCTGCGTTTTCGCATCCGTAGCATGCATTTTAATAGGAAAGGGTGACAAAAAAACGCATGCGAAAATTTCGCACTTGGTGTGCAATGACCATTATTCATTTTCAAACAGGTTAACCAGGCTGGGTTAAACTTACAGTAGTGCTCAACACTGATTACTGTCAGACTTTCGAAGTCTTTCGCCACTTGAATTAATATTATGATATTTTCATTTTGTAACACAACCACCCAACAATGATTGAAATTCACTCCTTTTTTGAATCCCCCCTAAAAATAAACAGTCCCTATTATCAAGCCATTTTGATTTTGGAGTGAATAACCAGCGCTCTCGTTCCACCTTCAATACCACGACTGAGGTGAGACCCTTGAGCAAGAGACCGAACCCCCAACTGCTCCCGGGCGCCTCAGCAATAGGGCTGCCCACTGCCCCAGGTGTGTGTTCACGCTGTGTGTGTTCACTACTGTGTGTGTATGTGCACTTGGATGGTTTAAATGCAGAGCACAAATTCAGAGTATGGGTTACCACACTTGGCCACACATAACTTCACTTCACTTTCATTAATTCATTTATGCCTGGCCGTGCAAATCATTTTACTCACATTTTTTGTTTTCTAAATGAGGGACAATTCAAGGCAGGTTTTGTTAAAAAGTTAAAACTCAAGGATGATCACTTCCATAGAAGAGAGGGGCATGGTGAGCGGTGCTCATTAGCTTGTAACCACTTCTTGACCATTTCAAGAAGACCCTAATGAATCTTACCACCTTGTCGAAAATGGGCATCCAATGTTCCCTTTGAAGCAAAGCTACCACAAAATCAGACTTTCTGTCTGAGGTTAAATATAGATTTAAAATCATAACAAGAAATAATAGAATAGCAATGAAACTGTTTTTGAAATCTAATCTAAAAAAAATAAAGTTATCGGAAACATTGTTGTTTCATATTTTAGAGCAGTCACTGCAATTTATGAAATACATCAATTAAATCTGTATGTGGGAGTGTGTGAAAAAAATCAGATGTAACCCCCTTTGTAATCCTTACCATTTTCATAAGTAACTGTAATTTAATTACACATTTTTCTCAGTAACTGTAATTTATTACAGTTACTTTTATTTTGTAATTAAATTACATAATTCCTTTACATATAACTAGTTACTCACCAACACTGCGTATAGGCCTATTACAAGGCTATATAGTGATAGGCCAAGTGAATAGTGATATGCAGACATATACAAATGCATTAAATTAAATCAGATTTGTATAGTCTACATATTTGACTCACATATATTAAAGTTTAGGAAGTAGTCTAGGGTTGATATTGAGAATGTTACCTCTGTTTGCTTAAGCCTTGGGCTACTTATCTAAGCTGAATCTGTCATCAGATTACTTTTTCCTTTATTTGCCCATGCCGTGTTATAAAGTTTCTGCATTTCTACTGTTGTTGTTCTAATGTTGTTATAATCCACGCTATCATTGCAAATAATTAAATTATTAGACATGCTCCAAAGAGGTAAATCGTTTACATTCTGTTCCCCTGCTGAAAAGAAAATGAGTTATTGTAATAAAGTGACGGAAAAACATGTCATAACACGTGCCATAATACCACATCCACTGTTGAAACTCCGTCACCTTAAGAGTCTTAACGTCAATCAATCAGTCAGTCACCACGACACACACAGCTGAGAATTAACTAAACTTAGTCAGAGCTGCCAAACTAGTTTGATTTGGTTATTGATTATTAATCAATCAAACCCCTCTCATACAGATAAACTGCTGGGTAGGGATCAATTGTAAATTCCTTAAGGAAAAAAGACGTTTTCTGGTCGCAAAACATGAGAAGTAAAAATAATGTAGGCCTATATGTTATATATTAAAAGGTATTAGCATGATAACAGTGTCTACCATATCACTATAGTGAATGTATTGAGAATGCAGTAGTCCCTGATTGCTTACTTAAATCTTATTTAAAGTATCAAACTATTACTTTGTCATCAGATTATCACTTGCCCATGTCTTGTTATGAATAAAAAGTTCCTGCATTTCTATCTGTGTTTTAAACTACGATTTCAAATTAACAGATTATCAAACATGTTAAAGAGGTAAATCGTTTACCTTCCGTCCCGCTGCTGAGAAGAAAATAAACCACAGTTATCGCAATGAAGAGACGGGAAACCATGTCTATTACAGGCATCTTATCCGCGGTCAGTGAGTGAAGAAACTACTGTCATCTTCAAAATATCTTGTCATCTCATGATACCGGTAGCCCAGTAAGTGGAAATATTCAGGATGTGAATCCTTAGCACTAGCAGACGCTTGGGATCAACGCAATGTCTCTCATATAAACACACGCGCGCAGCGTAGTTCAATAAACTAAACCGAAACCTCCTTCACGTTTCCTCTCAACCAGAGCCGGGCAAACTAGTTTAACTAGGCTAACACTGTTCTAAATTAAGCTTTAAACCGAATGTCTTTTTGTTTTTTTGTTTTTTGTGATAAACTACTGGGACTTTCGATGTACTCGAAGTCCTCCTCTGTTGTCTGTTGTTTCCAGTGCCCTCAGTAGCTACATTTATTCCCTCAGCGAGCAGTGTTTTTGTGCTGCAATGTTGCAGAGTAAATTGTGGTTGCTCTTATGTTGTAGGCTACTCAATGTACTCAATGTTATTCATATATATATATATATATACAGTGCTTGAAGTGGAAAAAAAAGAAGTGCCGGTACCCCTCCCTTATTTAATTATATTAAATAAATAAGTACTTTTTAATAATTCATAATGTATGTATAGTGCCACAATCAATAAATCAATAATAAAATAAAAGTTTTCAATACAAATTAGCACAAGTCAATCTGCAATACCAAACAGGACCACAGGGAGACGCCAAATACCACTAAATCGCCTGCCTTTAATATACGATTCTATTCAGAATCACTAAATCTCTGACCACCGCATAATCAGCGTTCATTATAAACACTCTTGATTTTAAGCCAAATACACGCTGAAAATAATAATTGTACTGACATCTGGACGGAAGTCACTATTCTCTCTGTAATCGCTGATGAAATCGGCCGTGTTTTCTCTGCATTAGCGCTGTTTTGAGCTTCCTGTTTGAATTCGTTCACTGGATCCTTGGACTTTCCAGGAGTTTACGGTTTAAAATGATGTGATTGTAAAAGCCTGATTCTTTTCATTTTAAGATATTTTTGTTATAAATTACTGATTCAAATTAGTAATCAATAATTTATTATTATTCTACAACTTCACACGTCTCCCCTGACACGCCTCCCCTTCTCCGTCTCTGCTTGCGTTCATTCACGTGATGGGTCGAGATGAAAGGTGATCCCGCCTGGGTAGTGTGCTTTAAGTAGTTTCTATATAATTTATAATCATATATAGGATCATATAGCTACAGGAGCGACAGAAAGCTACAGCTTTCCTGTAGCTCAACTGGTAGAGCATGGCGCTAGCAACGCCAAGATCATGGGTTCGATTCCCAGGGAAAGCAAGACCAAATAAAATGTAGAAACTGTAACTTGAATGCAATGTAAGTCGCTTTGGATAAAAGCGTCTGATAAATGTAAATGTAAATGTAAATATAGCCTAATCACTCAGACCCTGACGATTTTACTCTGAGAACCGGCAACATGTCAGAAGGGCCGGTACTCTAAATATAGATGTGCTGGTGCGTATACCGCCCCACTTCAAGCACTGTATATATACATATATATATATATATGCGCTATATATATGGTTTGGACAAGCACTGTTGTCTGCTAATAAACCAGCCTTTTATTTTTGGATTCATTCCAATTTGCTCTTTGGCCTTTTGACCATCATGGTCTCTTAATTCTGCTCACATCGTCTAGTTATAGCTTCACCACTCCGTCTCCTCTCCACCAAGCTGGGTGGTTGTACTAGTATTGTTGTTATAACATCCTTTCATTATTGTCACACCCCAGGAGAGAACATTACATTTTTCATATTTCTTTCTTTCTTTCTTTCTTTCTTTCTTTCTTTCTTTCTTTCTTTCTTTCTTTCAATGTGTAACTAAAATAAGGCAAATTAATATCACAGATAAAGAACAAACTTCAAAGCTACAGGTTAGAGTACAGAGTGTTTTTTTTCACATTTGAATTTATTGTTATTTATGATTTACAATGATTAGCCACAAATAAAACCACTGACAGGTGAAGTTAATAAAATTGTATATATTGTTACAGTTGTCCCTATCAGGGGGTGGGATATATTGGGCAGCAAGTGAAATGGCAGTTATTCAATATCGTGTGTTGAAAGCAGATGAAATGCGCAAGCAAAAAGATCTGAGTGACTCAAATAGCAATGGCTAGAAGACTGGGTCAGAGCATTTCCAAAAAGACAATTGTGAGGTTTTCCGGGTATACAGTGGTTAGTACATCTATGCATTTGCATTTATGCATTTAGCAGATGCATTCATCCAAAGCGACACAGTGCATTCAGGTTATACACGTTTTGTCTGCATGTCTGTTCCCTGGGAATCGAACCCACAACCTTTGCGCTGCTAACGCAATGCTCTAACCACTGAGCCACAGGAACAGAAGTGATGCATGGAACGGCAACCAGTGGTCAACTGAGGGGGGTTTTGGCCCTGGGAAGAGTTTTGACATGCCTCGACAGTTCTGTTTTTTTAAGATGCTTATGGTGTGACTATAATTGCATTGTATTCAGCACAAACTGTGCTACAATATGTAAAATATATAAAACATAAAGTGAGATAATGCAAAATATGTTCTTGCTTGTATTTTTGATAAAATAATGTTAATGTGTGATTTAAAAAGTCACTGAAATATGGCCAGAAACCACATACTTACATATGTCCACAACAATTGAATACAGGATTTTGTCAGCTAGAGTTTTTTTTATAATACGATGTGAAAATCATCCCACTCATTCGGATAAAACAATATATTGAAGTAACTTTTGTGAGAAACTTTTTTTCTTAGAAAGGCCATATGCGAGGAAGTGTCTATGGATATAAATATTGGTGTTATTCACACCTGAGAGAAACAAAGACTCTAATGCCTACAATATATATTTACAATATAGTGCAGAATATGTGACCCTGGACCACAAAACCAGTCTTAAGTGTCAATTTTTCAATTTTGATATCTATACATCATCCGAAAGCTGAATAAATACATTTGTTAGGATACAATATTTGGCTGAGATTCAACTTGAATTTGAATATCTGGAATCTGAGGGTGCAAAAAAAAATCGAAATATTGAGAAAATCACCTTTAAAGTTGTCCAAATGAAGTTCATAGCACTGCATATTATTCATCATATTTATGGTAAGAAATTAACCATATATCTACATGGACATGATCTTGGCTTAATATTCTAATGATTTTTGACATAAAAGAAAAATCGATAATTTTGACCCATATAATGTATTTTTGGCTATTGCTACAAATATACCCCAGCGACTTAAGACTGCTTTTGTGCTCCAGGGTCACATATAGTCTAATCAAAATATAAACAATGAAGTTTGAAGGTACATGATTTGAGCACACTGATTTAAATACAGGGCCTTGAACAGACATGAACCTTTGTTCCATTCCTGGAATCTGTTCCTATTCACCTGCAGACACAAGTGTTTGCCACTTCTTGCTCTGAAGAAAAAACTGTCCTGCCACAAAGATGGAGCTCACCTTCACTATGTTCATGTAGAGTAAAAGACCAATGTAGCAGTGCAGCTATAGCTTTCTGAGAAAAACAGTATGAAGGCATGGTGGAGTTTGAGTCAGCAAGACTCGTCTGTGGTCCAGTTTTCAGGTCACTGCATAAAAAGCAAACAACCGTGAACAGGTTGAGTTCAGAAGCAACTATATTGTTAAATTTACTTACAGAAACCATATAGAGCATGAGCTGATGTGTTCCTCTGAAAGTTTTCTTTTCTGAGCATTTTAATGTCTGACCAAAGTCAACTTGAGTTTAACTGGAAACCAAAAACGTCATAAAGGTCAATCTTTGATTTGTTAATGCATAACAAATTAGCCTTGAATGCAGTCACTTTGCTAAAACATGTGCTAGGGGAATACAGGACGAGCCAGAATTGTTATTTGTGTTCTGTTGTCACCTTTGGTATATTTTCAACATGGCATGTTGCTGCTAGTATCTACATGCATTTACAAGAAACTATTTTGTATTGTGGCATAACTTATTAATATTTGGACATGAACACAATTTTTATGGTATGTAAAACAAATTTGAGTTTATAAATTACTGTTTTGAGTTACTGAAAAATAATTGTCTTTTTCCTGTATGACTTTGAAACGGGTATCATGTTTAACATACATGGAAAGTAATTATATTAGCATACATTTATTAATGTATTGAGAATTTTTGAGATGTTTTACACAGAACAACATGCAAAAGTCTTTAGTTTCACAACTGTAAGTGTAATGTACCTGTAATGTTGCAGTGGGAGAAAAAAAATCCCCAAGTCATGTCACCTTTATTTATATAGTGCTTTTAACAATACAAATTGTGTCAGCAACTGCACAATATCAAAATAGTGTATCACTAATGTAAAATCACAAGGTTAAATGCTCATTTTTTAGTTAAAGGCATTTCATTATTGAATTCAGTGATGTCATCGTCCAGCTCAGTTCAGTTTAAATAGCATCTGTGCAATCAAGTCGGTGATATCGCTGGAAATGAAGTGTCCCCAACTAAGCAAGCCAGAGGCGACAGCGGCAAGGAACCAAAACTCCATCAGTGACAGAACAGAGAAAAAACCTTGGGAGAAACCAGGCTCAGTCGGGGGGGGCCAGTTCCCCTCCGGCCAGACGAACCAGTAGTTTGTTTCAACTGCAGCAAAGTCAGATTGTAAGGGCTTCTCTGGTTCCATTGGTCTTTTCCCGATGGCTGTCTAGGTGACGAGGTCCTCACTGGAGATCTGTCTCCCTGGTCTCCGATGACGTTCAGGGCTGTAGAGGTCGTCTCTAGGTGCTAATCCACCATCTGATCTGGATACGGACTGGATAGATCTAACTAACCACACAATAAATCAAAGCATAGATCGAACCAACCAGACAGTAAAACTGTTGGGCCATGGTGGTTCTGGCAGGCCAGGATCCCGCCGTCGAGCCTCTGAAGCCGGAGGGAGCGAGTTACAGTACATGACATAGGAGACACTTTTTAAGACTGTCAGTGCACTTTAAGATGTAATGTCCTCTTCCAGTCATGGTTGCATGTGGTTAGGCTGAATAGCGTTGCAAGTTCTGACAGAAACCATTAAAAATCTAATGTGGGTTTCCACCTTTATCTAAGCCAGAACTGAGGCTTTGGGTGTTATTTATTAAATTAAATAATAGCAATTTATCCTATCATTTTGACACAGTATGAGTGTGTGAGATTTTTTTACTCGCATTGAACTAATAACAAAGGATATTTGTGCTCAAGAAAGGTGTAACAACTGCATAAGTATGCAGAAATACAAAACCACAGCATAAACCTCTCCTGTCCAAAAACATGAAGCTCAATACATGTATTGCAAAAGCACACGGAGCAGGATGAGTGCATGCTGCGTAGGTAAAGGAAATGGAAACCACAAGTATAAGAATGAACTTGATTGAAGAGCACAAAAACACTCTGTGTTGAGAGTGACAAACATGTGTTCAGTCGAGTGATTTGGATGATGACTGTTAGGATTAGACTGAATTTATTTATATTTTGAGACCATCTGTGACATACCTGGCTTGTATTTAAGATGGATTCAGCATACCTGAGAAAGATGGCTTTGATCGTTTACATGTTGGTAGTTTTCATCCTGCATGTGAGCACTGATGCACAAGGTGAGTTCATACCATATACGCATGATGTCCAAGACAAAATCAACTGATGCTGTGATTTTCACGGACTACTAGCTTTGGTGTAATCAACATTCTATTGAATTTTCTAAAGTAAAAAGTGACACAAAATGTGGGGAAGCAGAAGTTAATTATTCAAATTAAAAGGTGAAAGTGGAACTGCAAACATTGTAAATTCAAATATATATTAAATGAATCAAATTGCATTTTAGGTGACATAAACATTGATTTGTTTTAGTTTGGATTTCCAGTTAAATTTCATTTGCAGACATCACTGCAAAAATGAAATGTTATTTGTACCTTTCACTGCAGTGTAAAACATTTTTTTTAAAGCACATTCTTTAGAGTTGGGCTTTTAAAGCTTATGTGCTATTTCAACCTCTGCATGCAGAAAAAAGTAAAGTAAAAACAATTTGCATCCCTACTTGAAAGAAATGATCAGTTCCATAGCATTTTATTGATGTTCTAACTGTTTATCATTGTGTTCATACATTTGCTGCAATGTTTTGTATTTTAGGTCCTGCCTCCAAATGTCCTCTGTTGAAAGTTCAGAGAGGGACTGTCCATAAAGCCTTCATAAACAAGACTTTCAAGATCTCCTGCAATCTGATGTATTGTGATGGTCAGACAATCAATGTGACATGGACTAAAGAAAACATGAATGAATGGATTCCAGTCTCTGAATCAGATCAAATATCAACATCACAGAGCTATTCATCATCCGATCCGAAGATGTTAACTTCATATTTAACTTTCACAAATATATCAAAGCATCATGATGGTCTCTACAGATGTGATCTAAAGTTATCAAATTCATCAACAGTTAGCCATCATATTAATGTTTCTGTCTCAGGTAACAAATACGATTATGTAAGGCTAAAGCCATCAGAACAAGATATGGTAATTATATGAACCTGTCAAGTGATTTTAAACCAATCTAAAGCAGTTTTTGAACTTTTACAGATAACATCCTGGAAGATGAAAGTAAGAGCCGTTTCAAACACTGACGCGCATGTTTTCTTAAAGATTTCATATGATTCAATTCATGAAAAAATAACTACTGTATATACAGTACATACATATGGTTGCTGTTCCAGCGTAACATTGCTTTTCCTTTTACAAATCACACAATGTTTTATTTCTTAGTGGCAATAGAAAGAGACATCTCTGGTTCATATGCATGGTGGCTGCCGTATCTCTTCGTCTGTCTGGGTGCAGTGCTTCTGGTTCTCACAGTAACGCTGATCTTGTTCTTGTGTATTAAGGCATTTAAAAGTAAGTCATTGTGTCATTTTCCATTATTTTGATATTTAGGTTTTGGCATGACCCTGAATTTGTCTCTTTAACGATCAATGTCAGGTTTAAGAAGAAAAAACAGACAGAGATCGCAGGCTCAGGTATGTTTTTTATAATAATAGATTAGTGTAAAATACATGTACTGTACAACTGAATTGACTGCCTTTTAAATTATAATTCAGTTTCTGAATCGAGGTATGCAAGATGCATAATTACAGATTTAGATTTTATGAGTGTAGCTTTAAAATTTAATTGAAAGAAATTAAATTTAAAATGATTTTTGAATAAATTACCCATAATATTCTAACACATTAAAATTAACATACAAATGACATTAACAATTAACGTTTAAAAAAAATCTACATTTATTTATATTTACTAAACAATCATCAAGAATGCACAACAAGAGTGCAAAAACCTCAAACGAAACAGTTAATATTCTGATGTCAGACTGTTCGATTTCTTTAAATTAAGGCTGGGAACATTCTGCCGCTCATTCCAATTCCAATTCTCATGCATTTTAATACTGTAAATAAATAAATAAATACAACCTTAAATTCTTGGTCAAATCTGAAATTCTGAACTTTGCATATCCAAATGTACAATATAGTAATGATGATCATGTTATGTTTACAGTATACAGCAGCATCTGCCGTGTCGTCATCAAGGCTCATTGTTCTGAAGCGTGATGAACATGTCTGTGTCCAGAACTCGAAAGAAACACAGCAGCACTTTCATAACAGCAACACATGCAATTTAACATTACAACCCGGACAGTCTACATCACACGTGTCAGACTGTAGTGATGATCCTTTGTGTAACAGGAGAGAAAGCAGATCAAGTCAGGTTGTATATGCATCTCTGCATCACCACGCACCAACACCATCATCTACCACATCTCGTCAGACACAAGAGGAGTTTTCAGAGTATGCATCTATCCGGGTCTCCTGATTTTCTGTCTGCATAACAACATTAAACAACCTTTTCAAGACTTCAAACTGAAACAGTGAGGCAGTTTTGTGCAACCGTACAGTACTGTTCATCTATTCTCTCTGGCAGGAAGCGGGAGATGTATGCATGTTTTCACACTGAGTACAAATCATCACATGGTTTACTTTCCTTATTACATCATGGAAAATCAATGCTGTGAGTTCAGTGAGGTTTCTATAAGTGAAACTCACACCACTAATCACGTGTCTGATGCAACACATCCATATCCTGGAGACTAGTCTAAGTGTTTCGTACTAAAACTTAAAAATGAATGTCTCCAAGACTGGAGATAGATAGTAATTTGGTGTAATTTCACTACCTTTATAGTGGTTTTATGGATTAATTGTCCAAAGTGAATCACTGCTGCAGGGAGTTAGCCTATGGCCAAATATCCTAGGCTTTGTACTGTTAAGGTTGTCTGCTCTGTGTGAGAAAATATTTTCTTAGGATTTTGTTTAACATTTTAGATGCTGCATCTCACATTTAGTATACAGAGTTTGAAGTTCTCCCTAGATACAGAGCCCCATGTGGAGGACAGTAAGAGCTTGTAGATCTTTTGTTTCAAATGCAGTTTTGATAATATACTTATTTGAAGCACAAAGATATGGGTGCATTTACATCTTAAACACATGAGGAAATGTACCTGATGTTTTATATTGTCGGTTTGTTTATCAATGTTGATGCTACAGAAATTGCCCTGTGAAGGGACAACAAAAAGTACTAGTAAAATGAAAAAGTTAAGTTACAATTGTAACAGATGTTCGTACACAATGATTGACTTGTATTGTGTTTTGGGTGATTTCCAGTTTAGGACCTTTTGAGCCATGCACAAATAGTTTAGAGCAGTCAGGGCAGTTTGGTAATGAAATTAATTAAGTGTGTGCATGTGTGTGCGTGTGTGTGTGTGTGTTTGTGTGTGTGTAAATATTCAAATGTAACCCCTTTTGTATTCATTAACCTTTTTATTAAACATATGTTCTCAGTAACTGTAACGGATTACAGTTCCGTTTATTTTGTCATTAAGTTATGTAATGCCATTAGATATAGGCCTAATAGTTACTCCACAACACTGTGAGGGATGATGGACCATGGCAAGGGGTCCGAGGCAAGGCTTCGACAAGCCACAGTGGTATTTGTCGTATTACAGTCGTTTGACCAAGTTGGATTTAGCAGAAAATTTGCCGCACGTAAATAACTCTGATTAGACTTACTTGAGATATGACTTCTGCCTCATCTTCTACCAGCTTCAGCTTAAAGGTCCCAGGCAACCATCTCATTTACAAACCAATGAACGACTAAATAAATCTACAGAATAAATACGAGTAGTTATTAATGATACACACAAATTATGATAAATGTCAATATAACTGAAATCTGTTACTTGTTATACTGGCCATGGATCCCTTAAAACCCTCAAGCCTTTGGTTTATATATATATATATATATATATATATATATATATATTTATTGTCTATTTTTTTAATTGTAATTGAGTAAATTCCTTCTGTCATTTTGATTCAAATTTCAGGTCATAAATTGTAAAGAGCCCATTCCTAAATGTTGAACCTTGCCCAAACATGTCTATTACACTAATGGTTGTCTTTCGTTTATTTATAGTATTCCGATCTTCTGAAGCGTGATGAATACGTCTGTGTGCAGTACTCAGAAGAAATACTGTGGCCGTATCATGACCACACATCCGGCTGAACATGAGCCCCTGAACAGTCTGCACTGCATGTGTTAGATACTTTATCCTGCGTGAGTGATAACTGCTTAAGCCAAGTTATAGTGTAGAGCAGGGCCGTGCAGAGACCTTTGGAGGGGCAGGTGCTCAAAATATAAAAGGGGCACATGAAACAAGGCTTTAAATAGGGCTGTGCACAAAATATCATAACAGCAATGTATAGTGATGCATTCCTTGCTGATACGCGTATTGATGCGGATGCTGTACATACTGTAACAATAAAAGTAAAAGTATGAATAGATTTTAGTCAAATGACATTAAAATACCAGACCCTTCCACCCCCATGAAACTTTTCTCCCTCAAATAGCACGAACGAAGTGAACACATGCACCTTTGTTTATGGTGCTGCTGCTGTGTATAAGAAGTGGCGTTTGCTGCAGGCTAAACACAGCGATTTAAACAAAAGCTGTGCAATGCATGTTCTCTTCACGTTGTTCTTGTAAAATAATAATAATGATAAGTAAACAAGCATACCACTCCGCTGAGAACCCCACTTAAGCTGCAACCGTAGCGCGGACGATATTGAACCTGAGCGCGAGGGATCGTGCGGATGAGGTCGTCAGGTGAAAGGTTATCATGTGGGAGATTTTATTTACGGCTAAATTATTAATCATTAATTTTACTAATAGTTAGATTGGGCAGGCCTTCACAGAAGGGTGTTTAATAATAATAACAAAAAACTTGCCTTGACAAAAGGGCACTTTGGGCAAAGGGGCAGGTGCTCAAGCACCTCCGCCCCCGCCCCTCCCTCCCTCTGCACGTGCCTGGTGTAGAGTATGCTTCTCTGCATCGCTTCACACCAACACCAATGTGCCCGCTTTTCTTAGTTGATCATCCATTTATATTTGTTAAAAATGTACAATAAAAGTTTTTCAAAGGCTTCTATTTAAGAGTGACTAATTTTCCATATTGCTTGGAGCTTGATCACTTCTATTATGAGTTCAGACACATTAAAACTTACATGTAAAGACTGTTGCATTTGATATTCTCCAGATATGCTATTAATTATGCAATGCAATGCATTCTGCACAGTGATGTTTCACTTTGGCTTGATTCACCCTATTGTAACGCTTAACAAAAACCAGCAGATGGAGCCATGTCTCTAAATACATATCAAATAAGTGCCAAATGAAGGTAAACAGAATATGGGCTTTTAGTCACACAGCCGCACGCAATCTTCTTAGCCTCTCTCCGTTATCTCATGAACAAACTGCTTACTGTTTTCACGACTGAACAAAGCTTTGTATCGGCCGTCTGAGAGGAGAACAGGTTTAGATCTATTCATCTGGAATTCTTCACTGTAAAATTAGTTCAATTTGGCAAGTCCACAAGGGCTGAAACACATTTTTCCTGGAACACGGATACAAAAATTGTCTTTTTCAATGTTATTGTCAGAATGTATGAAGCACTGAGGAACCGCATAATGTGTTCATTAAATTGACGTCATATTTACACTAAAGCATTCCGAGACTTTTATGTGACAATAGAAAAATATGTTTTCCTATCAGTATGCATCAAGAATGTGGCACACTGAATATTACATATATAAAAGAAATGCATGTATAATGGACTTCATTTTTTTCTATCGTGTCTTTGCCAGCAAATTTGCATCACATTAAATGGGGTCTGCATGTGATAAAATAATTAAAAACTTTTTAAAAAATGAATACTGTGAAATCTATTAATTTTTGCCCTTAAAAAATTCAAAAGCAGCAATAAACCACTGGAATAAACTTCTACATGACAAAGCACACGTTGAACAGCCCATACCATGTCATTTAATTGAACAGAATTTAATATAATAGATCATAATAGAATCAATAAAATCAAAGCATGGACACCTTGTAAACAAGTCAATATCATTTACAATTTCCAGCTTGAACCACACAATAAATACAGCATCCATATATTACACTAGGAAAACAACTTTATTTCATACTTTACTGAGCAGAAATAACTAATTCATTCAAGTGTGGCCTATGCTCTCACATCCTTGGAATATGACAAATAATTTAACATGCAAAAAACTTAGACTTTTTCTCAGTTGTTATCATTACACTGGATTGCACATGTGCATTAACACAAAGATCAAAACAACATGATTCCCCAGTAATGAAAGCAGCTGATGCACAGTATCTATCAGCCATTGAATTCCACTCCAGACTGCAGATAATGCATTTCCACTGATATAGTGAATGCTTTGGCAAGCTGGTCACGACCTCTTTTCCCACCATTGCTCTGGGACAGAAGAACTTAACCTGAATGGTTCTAGTCTCCATATCTCTTGTTCAGTCCACCTAATCATTAAACATGAAAAAAGAATGAGCTAAAAGATATTTGATGATTTCCTAGTATCCAAAGTGAGTCAAAAACAACTGTGTAGTATTCGGTCTACCTCGCTGGACTTACATCCACATTAAAAATGAAGGGATAGAGCAATAGCAAGATTATAAACTATAAAGGAATGTATTTGATCAGAATACAAGTGTCAGAAATCCCAAAAGATATGATAGAATGTGTTTTGTTCTTCAATAGATTTGAATTATTATAAATGAGTTTTTTTCATAGAATTCAAGAAGTTTAGAGATGTTTTATTGTCCTTTTACATTTAGGGCTTCAAATGTTATTAAAACTACAAATACTAAGTTTAATCTCCCCTCTGAATCAAGATAAACTACCTTCTGCAACCTTCATATTAGTGATAGATTTACAAATGTGCTGTCTTTCCTCATGTGACACGTGTCACTGGTTTCTTTGTCTGGAAGAGCAGGGAACACTATGACAGGAGATTTTCATCTTCAGCACATCCGTATAGTAAAGAGAACTGAAGCTTGTCATCTGCCTCAATCAAAATGATTTACTCTGTGGAAACAAGACCGAGCACAGATCAAGTATTTAAAGCACACAACAAATCAATTCTCATATCAGTCGATCAGATCTGAATGTGTGTTGAAGGATGTAGAGGTCATCACAGTTCAGCAGAAGTAAGTCACAGGAAGTCTTCATTCAACTGTCTGTCTCTCTCTCTGCTCGGCCTCTTCTTGATACCTGATGCTCTTCAGGCTCTGCTCATGTAGAACATGTGAACAACACAAACATACACAAAAAATCATGTTTCATTACTGCAGGTCATGCACTCATATGATACAATGACACCTTTTCTGTAAAGATGTATAGAGTGGTTTTAAGTAAAGCTGAAAAAACCCTAAAGTATTTTCTTCCAAACGAAAAAAGTAATTAAGTAGTTTTGTTTTAAAATGACAACATGAAAGAGATTGTTTTGTTCCAGTGCATTATGAAAGTCATAGAAAAGGAAAAGATATCACAACCTCTAGACTCTCATGAATTTATGCCAGGGTCAGTTGGACCATTTTATGACACCATTAAATAATTCATAGGCCACTTAAGAACAGTGAAGTTGCTTATTCCCTTGGGGCTATTCTCACGGAGAACAAGGTTGTTAATTGTTATACTTTCAAAACTGTACCTCCTTTTGGAAAATGAAATATGAATGCCTGCCTGACAGGGTGAAGATGTCAAACTTTGCGTGGTGAGGCTTGGATTAGCTTGATGATGACAGAAATCTTCCTCCCTTTATATATTTGTATATGACTTTGTGTGAATTTGATGAAACATTTTGCTCAGCTGTTCTGGATTGTTCTCGTAAATGTTTTGGATTGCTGTCTAAATACTCACCATCCTTGCGCAGGACACACTTCCACAAACAGAAACAGAGACAGAGGACTAGAAGAAACGCTACAGTAGTCACAGAGATCAGGATAGCGAGCGCAGTGCCAACTGGTGAGAGACACAGAGAAAACATCAGATTTGAACACTAATTTTAGGCGTTTCATACCTTTTCACTTTGGAATGCTTTCTGAATATTTGGTCATTGGATGCTTCTTCAACTTTGGGCACTGTTGATGTGATGATTTTATCACTTTTTTTTCTTCAGGTTATATGAAGGTATTGGGATCATATAAATAACTGAATCATATTTGCTTGCATAATGTTTTATTGACATTTTTGAACACCTTAGAAATTTTATAAATTTTTATTTTATTTTAGTTATTTTAGTCATGTTACATTTTAATAAAATGAGAAATGGGAATTTTACTTTATTTCATTTAAATTAATTTTATTTTAAGTAATGGGGTTTTTGTGTTTGAGATTTAGTTTTATGTAATTATAATAACCCTGGTTCCAAACTCAACCTATGTAGAAATATTTAAATATGTAAATATAAAGAAGACGTTTTGTAAAAGAAAGAAAGAAAAAGTCTACATTGTAAAAATTAAAAATAAAAATTATATAATAATAATAATAAATACAATTATTTTTATTTACTAAACAATAAAATACACTGTATTGTGCATCATTCCCAATCAATTTTGTCAAATTGTAAAAGAATCAAAATATTCTCTACTAGTTTTGTGTGCATGCTACAAAGTCTGCAAGTTTATTCACAAAACACTGAGGATTTTGAGATGGTGGAAAATGACTCATTCTCCAGTGATTCATGCTTGTCCACTGGACAAATAAACTAGCCTGTGAAGAGAGTGCGAAAAGATCACCCTCCAACTGGGTTTATTCTACAATTCCAATGAGCCAAAGTGGCCCATAGCCGAAGAAAGACTGTTATCGCTATGACAACAATTTCTCTAGATTCAAATAGAGATAAGGAAAATTAAACAGGAAACATTTGTGCAAGTAACTCTACATTACATACAGAGACAAACAAAAACCAAGGAATACTTTTAATCACTGCTATATAATAACGCTGCATGCTATCAGGCTGCATCCCTTTGTGATCACAATCTCTGCTCCATTTCCATCCTTTATAAAAAATGTATTTGGCTTTAAATATTAGTTTTCCTGAGCATCGGTCTGCATTCTGTTAGAGAATGTAGAGATGAACATAGAGCGAGAGCCAGGAAAAAACACTGAATGATGAGCCCAAAAGCAGAGCTGTGCTGCATGTCACGCTGTAAACCACAGTTCATATATAACACTGAAATTACAGCCATACGAGAATTAGACGTGCAATGAGAGAAGTAAGAGATATAGAGACAGTTTCGGGATTTATCCTAATTTCATATTTCACTGTAACTTCACTGTAATCTAAATGATAATTACTGTATGGCAAATGATATCACACCAAGAAGATCACATTTAAATCATTATAATTTTCTCATGGTCCACTTGTAATGTTAGTAAAGGCCTTCCTGAAACACAACCAATGAAACCCATTTAAATGAAATCAATCTCTCTGATAATTCAGATTAAACACATTTCCCCTTCATGGGAACGTCGAACTGCATCCCCTAGGGGTTGCTATGGGGAACGCCTATGAGCATGCCGCTCCCTTCTGGGCATCTGAGTTCCCTCACTCTGAGGAATGGTTTCTCCGCTCTCCAGAGCTCCTTATTGGTAGAGCTGGCACTGCTCCCCTCACCATAGAGGGTCACCTATGAGCATGCCGCTCCCTTCTGGGCATCTTAGCTCCCTCTTGTTCTGAGGAATGAGTTCTCCACTCTCCAGAGCTCGTTGTTGGTAGAGCTAGCATTGCTCCCCTCACCTAGAGGGTCACCTATGAGCATGCCGCTCCCTTCTGAGCGTCTGAGTTTCTCCGCTCCCCAGAGCTCTGTGATAGGTCGCTCGCCTTGCTGGTCGAGCTAGCATTGCTTCCCTCACCATAGAGGGTCATCTATGAGCATGCCGCTCCATTCGGAGCGCAGAGTTCCCTCTCACTCTAAGGAATGAGTAGTTCTCCGCTCCAGAGCCATAGAACGTTACCAAAATATATATATAAGTGCACACGCTAAACTCTGGGCACTTTCTAAAATCCACTCAGTGGTAAGATCGCACATCAAGTGTTCTGCGTTCTTTCTAAAATCCATGTTATGGTAAGTGCACACGCTAGACTTTGGGCACTTTCTAAAATCCACCCCGTGGTAAGTTCGCACATTGAATGTTCTGTGTTCTTTCTAAAATCCCGTAGGGTAGGGTTACACGCGCAGCTTCGTGCCCTTATTTTGAGCTGGTCAAGCCCCGGTTTGTGCCTTGGGCCCCACTCCTTTTGTCCCAATATTTTGGGTCAAAAAAAAATGATAATTGCTACCAAAGGGTCTGTTGAGACATTTCCCTCAGCAAGCTCATGCAGAGCAAGTGGTAGCCCCTGGGTGACCAGCCAGGACCTAGTTGCTACCACTAGGTGCTTGGCCATATCCCCTTAAAGGAATCTTTTTCTGATTCCAAGCCTTTGAGCTCTACCCGGGGTCCGGTAGACCCGGCACCTTGCAGGTAAGAGTTTTAGGGTATGCAGCTCGGATTTTTTGGCCGAAGGGGATAATGTCACTGACAGCCATCAACCGTCCCGGGGGCAACTCCCTTAGCCGGGTAGAGTTGGCTTAGTGCTCGTGTTTTGCGCGAAATTGGCTTGCACTCCCCTCAGCATGGTGGCATGGGTATAACGTTCCCCATAACGACCCCGAGGGGACGCAGTTCGAAGTTCCCATGAAGGGGAACGTCTCAGGTTACGGATGCAACCATGGTTCCCCGAGTGGGGAAGAGACGTTCCTGAGACGTTCTTGCGGTGCCTTTAAGACTCTCTCTATAATTAAACTTTATAGTTTCTCATCCTGGTGTCAGAATAATAATACAGTTTCAATGTGAAGGAATAGTTTTGGTGAATGTTACTTCTAAAAATAATGCATTACAATTTTGTGTTACGCCATTTCATTTAATTAGTTGCTCTTTATGGAAAGTAATGCATTAGATTGCTTTAGTGTTTTCTTTTTATCACACGAGCTTGGCTTATTTGTTTTTTAATAATAAAAAAGTCAAAAGTTATATTTTACAACTATAAAGGTCCATTCACAGCAAAAGTAAAATGAATAAGCCTCGGCTGGAGGAGGTACCTCTGCACCTCACAAAAAATGTATCTCAACATGGGGACAGGAGAGGTGTCAGAGAAGAAATGCCTAACTGGCGTTACTTATTTGAAAAGTAACTGGTATTCCATTGTAACTGGTTACTTGGAAAAGTAATCTGATTACATAACCTACGTTATTTGTAACGTGTTACCCCCAACACTGTTTAAACTTGTTTTTCCTATAGAACAAGCCATTGGTCTCACTGTATGGTATTGTTTTTAAGCTACAGTAGGTTTTCACAATGCACAATAAACCAATTTACCTCAAACCAATCAAGGAAAAAGTTACATTATTTTATTCAATATAAACCTTTTTAATCAAAGTGCATAATAAAATAGTTCACACTTACTTTTAGTGTTCATGGAAACAGCAATGGCAGTCTCCAGTCCTTTATGATGAACGAGACATTTGACAGAGATGTCCTTCAGGAGTCCAGCCTGGATGGTCAAGGTGCTGATGACCAGAGTCGTCCCGTCACTCTGCTGGATGGAGGTGGTCACAGGTGGACCCATGGTCCGGTTATTCCCCTCCACGTTCCACACTATTTCAGCCTGTGGCCGGGCCACGGCAGTACAGTTAGCCTCGATCACTCCCAGAGACGTGGTCTTGTAGCTTACTTGAGGTTTGGGCAGGACTGTGAATGAAACAATATATAGGTTGTTTGGGTGTGGAACATTTAGTCAGAAAACACAGCTACATGTGAATGTCCATCCGTGGATGATTTGACCAGAGTGTCAGGTTCATAAACAATATTTAGAAATGGCCAAATTGCCCCCCCTAATATTTTATATTCTTAATGCTGCATTGTTTGTTGTAAAATGACAAAAAGTTTTAAAACTCACATTTTTAGGCTTGTCTGCCTCAGCAGTCTAAAAGTGATCATTAACATCAAAATGATCGAGACCAAACAAATCAAAGAAGGTGGGATTTACTGTTCACAGAAGTCAAGCATGAATTCCTGTGCTGCCCTTGAATACGTGTGAGGTAAGATTTAAGAGACTAAACATTTAATATCCGACAACTGTTTTATAATAGGCATGTTAAATAATCATTTTGCTATGTCATGTTTTTGACATATTAGGCATACGAATTATATTTTTAAATAAAAATGTTATTTGCAAAAGTGATTACTTCTTACAGTCCTCGTCTTTTTTCATTACTTTGTTACATCAAATCCATATAAATCCTTTAATTATTATTTAATTCCTTTAGACACAAATTATAACTCCCCTCCCTCTTCCTTGAAGAAATACAGTTTGCCATGCCAAACTTTGACCTCTTGATCCCAACACATAATCATGCATTGACTCTACTGAATGATATCCAATTGTGTTGGCTTGAAAAGCAAGAGTTGGCTTTGTAAATCAACAGATCTGCATGCCATCTCTGAGTGTTTGCAGCCCACATATTTTCGTCAGTGGTTCAAACCACAGCATTGGCCCAAAAGAGGTATACACTTGGCATTCCAACAGAGGACAAGCATTTCACATTCTTACAAAACCATGACCCCTACAGAACAATTCAAGATTGCTATGAATAACAGATGAGAGAATATGATTATTGTTGACCTAATGTTGACAAAATGTTGACCTAATAAATATTATCTTATGAACAAAACATTAAAAATAGAGTGATACGGGTTTGGAACAACATGAGGCTGGGCAAATAATGACAGAATTTTCATTTTGAGGTAAACTTTGAGTATGAATTGGAGACTGCATCCTAGTTTGAACAAATGGAACAGTACCGAACACAGAGGCACGAAGTGTCCATCAATCTGAGAGAGACCAGGCAGGAGAATGAGAGCAGCACATAGAGAGAAGCACTGTGTTAGTGGAACAGTGACACAGTCATTCACTCTGGTCACAGTCCGAATAAATCATAGATCTCACAGTCTCACCCTCCTACAATCAGTTTCTTTCATATCACTCTCTCTCTGTCTGTTGTCCTCATTTTCTCCAGGCCTGTGTGTGTTTAGCGCCGTCCTGCCCTCTCTACCACTCTGTGCTACAGCACTACCAGCTGCATACACTGTACTAGATTTATGTTTCACTCTAGAGTCTACAAATCAGCAGTCACTATAAAAATATATCAGCAAGGTCTATCTTGCCCATTAGAGTGGGGACTGTTTTCTGGGATGGGTTTTAATGGTCCTTTTATTTGAACAACTTAAAAAATACAAATTAATAAGAAACAAATTCAAAAGTATTTAAATGGATTTAAAGTAAGAAACATAAGTACCCCGAAAGAACAAGTTAATATTATTTTGTAATCATATTGTAATCTTTTATTTATTGTAAAATATGCACACATTTTCTCTTACTCATAACACAAAATGGTAAAATGTTTCTTGTCATAAATGATTCAGTGCAGAGGTGGAAAGAGTACAAAAATATTCTACTCAAGTAAAAGTACCATTACATTACTGAAATTTTACTTAAGTACAAGTAAAAGTACCAGTCTAAAAATATACTCAAGTAAAAGTAAAAAGTAGCTCATTTAAAATTTACTCTGAGTAAAAATTACTTAGTTACATTTTAACAATGGGAGGGAGGAAAAATGGGATAGACCAAAGATGTCAAACTCAGTACCTGGAGGGCCACAGCCCTACACAGTGTAGATATTACCCTAATTAAACACATCTGATACAGCTAATCTAATGATTTAGGCTTATTTGAAAACTACATGGTGTGTGTGTTGAAGCAGGGTTGGAACTAAACTCTTTAGGGCTGTGGCCCTCCAAGAACTGAGTCTGACACACCTGGGATATGGGATAAATCTCAAACTAGGTGTTTTTAATTAAAGGAATCAGTTAATTAGAATTATAAGACATTTGGGCTGTTACCAGGCAAATTAAATCAGTATCAACAAAATTAATCTTTGCAATGCAGAGGAAATGCAGAAGCTTCATCTGAAGTGGCGTAGATGTATTTACACACTGACATGAATGCATTTAGCCTGCAGTTACAAATGCAGAAATAATGTTTTGATAAATAAGACATAAAATGTGACCCTGAACCACAAAACCATAAGGGTCCATTTTCCTAAATTGCGATTTATACATCATCTGAAAGCTGAATAAATCATATTTCCATTGATGTATGGTTTGTTATGATAGGACAATATTTGAAAATCTGGAATCTGAGGAGCAAAAATCCAAATATTGAGAAAATCTCCTTTAAAGTTGTTCAAATTAAGCTCTTAGTTTTGATATATTTACAGTAGGATATTTACAGAATATATTAATGGAACATGATCTTTACTGAATATGCTAATGATTTTTGGCATAAAGAAAAATGTATAATTTTAACCCATACAATGTATTGTTGGATATTGCTACAAATATACCCCAGCGACTTAAGACTGGTTTTGTGGTCCAGGGTCACAAATGTTAAATAGTCATTAGAAATAAAAATTATAATAATCAAAAGATACTTTAAATGTTAAATTAGAACCACCAGTAGGTGTCAGTAAGTCACTGATAAGTGAGTCATTGCGATTGAACAGAATCATTTAAGCGGTTAATTCATTCAGGAACAAAACACGTCATTGCTCAGAGTCAGAGGCATAAAACTGTGTATGGAATTATTTTTGTTGTCGAAATAGAGCAAAAACAGGCAATATGGTGTCTAAAGTCTCTTAATTAACTTCTTGTTTTTGAACTGTGTAAAAGAAAAACTACAGGCCTATGTAATCATGGGGATTTTTTGAGAAAAACGGCATTCTTCGTGTGATGTTGACTTACTATATTAAATTATATAAATATATACATTTTCTGCTTCTATATCTTCAATTTTGTGATCATTCTAAACGCATTTTAACAGACTGAATCACGCAGTGAAAGAAAGCACTCCCGTTAAAACAACAATTATTATATTATCTCAGATGATATTGCACACCCTGCACCACTGTCTTTTTGGCTCATTTGTGCAAAACCTTTTGCTAAACCGTCAAAGCTTCGTTTTAACCACCAATGCAATGATGTAGTATTTACGTTACCTCTAACTTAACACATGCTTTGCGAAGGCGATGTCGAGATAAGCTGCTAGTTCGGTCTCCCGAGGCAAACACAGCTTACACTGCATAATAGAGCATGAATATATGGCCAGGGGTTCACTTCATTTCCTTGAATTCAACTTCAGCAGAATATGACGGGGTTTGGTTTTCAGCTGGGTCTGCACCATTAGGGGCCGTTGACATATCGCGCCTAAACGCATGGAAAACGCTAGCGCGCTGCTTTCTCCTTTTTCCAAAGCGCCGGGCGGTTGCGCCCGAGGCGTTTGTCGCTGCCAAGCAACCATTAGCTGCGCTCTCCGTTACAAGAAGGAAATTTCGTCACATGACCCTGCGGTGCGCTTGCGGCATTCTGAAAAGTTGAGATGTTTTTATCTCGATGCGCGCGGACGCGCCTGGAAAACGAGCGCACCGCGACGCGTCGCTTCCATTATGAGCGCGCATACCGCCCGTCTACATTTGAAATAATAGAGTCTACAAATCAGCAGTCACTATAAAAATATATCAGCAAGGTCCATCTTGACCATTAGAGTGGGGACTGTTTTCTGGGATGGGTTTTAATGGTCCTTTTATTTGAACAACTTAAAAAATACAAATTAACAAGAAACAAATTCAAAAGTATTTAAATGGATTTAAAGTAAGAAACATAAGTACCCCGAAAGAACAAGTTAATATTATTTTGTAATCATATTGTAATCTTTTATTTATTGTAAAATATGCACACATTTTCTCTTACTCATAACACAAAATGGTAAAATGTTTCTTGTCATAAATGATTCAGTGTAACACCCACACTCTGATTGCACTTTATTTCATATTATGTGCACTTATGTGTACATACTCTGTCAGAAAGTACAAGGTAACTACATGGTTTAAGGTTAGGTTTAGGGTTAGAGTTGGTAGAATAAGTTTACATATATTTTCAATCTTACTTAAAGTCGGTTAAATGTCTGTTGGAGGGCCATCAAAATAAGATGTTAGCAGATATTAGGCAGGCAGTCTACTAATACTGTAATGTCTGCTAGCTGACATGTAATCACAAAGTTACTTTTTTTTCTAAAGTGGACTATTGAAATAAATTGATTTGATTCATCATATATTTTGAATTCAAAACAGTGAAATTTGAGTAGTTGCCTTACTGGATATCAGTCAACTGTTGGTCGTTTAACATTGCTATCATAAAACTTTCATACCATTAAAACTTAAGTGTCGCGCTGGAATTCTCGTTTTATGTGTAAACAGTGAATGTTACCTTCTTTTTTGGGTTGGTTTCAATCATTTGACAAGCCACTGACAACTGAGGCAGACCAACCAAAAAAATTAACTTTAAAAACTTTACATCATCCTAACAACAAACAGAGCAAGCATCAGGTATATCAAATATTGGCCCTGAATATCATCATCAGCCAACTTGACAAATATCAACACATCCAGCTTATCAAGATTTCACTGCAACTGTGGACTAAAGCCTTGAGGGACTTACCAAATATAGTGAGGCAGCTTATGGCGCTCTTAGTGCCATCTGGATACGTGTGGAACTCACAGGTGTAGCAAGCCTCATCTTCAACTCGGACCGGCCATAACGTGAGCTGCGTGTCAGACAGGGAAGGGCTCAGGCTCGTGCGGTCCACAAACTCTTCTTCAATTACTGGGTCACTCTGCTTTGCAAAAGATGCAACTTCACGGGATTCTGCTTTATTCACAATCTTCTTCCATAGCACCTGCTTGACTTTCTCCGGCAGACCGTACCGACAGACCAGAGAGGCTTGTTTACCACCCACTGCAGTCTTATTGCCCTCTGAGATCACCGATGCTGGAAAACAATGAAAATTAGTCACTACGTAATTATAAATATATTATATACAGTGCAGTGTTTTAAACTATATACATGTAATCTGTTACATATACATAATTATAAATACATTATATACAGTATATTTTTTAAACATACATAATTTGTTGCTTAATAGCATACTATATGCGCTCTTTAAAAATATTTTTTGTTATGCTATAGAAGAACCTCTTGGGTTTCACAAAGAACCTTTCAGTGAACCGATTTTAAAAGAACCATTTTTTTCCTAGTGTGAGGAAAATTTTATAATCTGAATTTTATAATCTTTTTTCCACTATAAAGAACCTTTTGTCCAATTGAAAGATTCCATGGATGTTAAATATACTTCATGTAACAATCGAAACCAATAAAGAATATACATTTTAAGGGTGTATGTCTATTTTATTATCTGCATTTAAAAAAGAGAAACAGGGAAAAGAGGTAGATTGAGTATTTTCACTATCAATACATAACAACAGCAGCCTAAGGAGAATACTACGGTGGCCGAGAGAGCACAATGCGCTGCAACTTCAGAAAACACATGCAAATAAAAAAAGCACCAGAAAATCAAGAAAACATCTTCATCAATTTGACAACAGGTGCTGCAAAATTGAGGAAGGAGTTTTCATAATTTGCAGGTGATTTTTCTATTTGCAGCGCGTTGAGCTCTCTCGGCCACCATAGGGAATTCAGAGTACAATCCCCACATGATTAATGATGTATTAAAGAGAGGGAAGGACAGTGGTCTCCAGCGCACCATTCCTAGAAATTACTGACAGGTGCACACAAACCATGAGATGTTGAGGCCAACTGGATCTTTGACCAAGCAGCTGTTTCTTATCTACATTCACATTATTTTCCAGAATCCACAACGCAAGTATGCAACATCCAAAACCACAACTATGCTGATGCGTTTTATTGTTCCCACAGCCTTATTTTATAAGAGCCAAAGAACAGAACCTGATGATACACAACTTGATATATTAGTGTTATCAGTTATTATCAGTGTTTCAAAGCATATCTAAAAACATTAAGTATCCATTAGAGTAAGCAATGCAGATTCATTTAGAAATAAGCAATATCACATAAGCTAGAGTGCAGCTGCTGGATATCCTCCTGCTGCCTTGTGCTCTGGCAGATCACAGGTGCTGATATTCCCCAAGTATATCACTGCAGCCCTGAGACCTCCAAGTGGGAGAAGCTTATGACACAATAGGTGGAGACCCTCAAGTTTATGGAGAGGTTTAGGTATGGATCTTCTGTACAACCTATTTGAATCTATGTCCAGTATGGGCTCTGTCTCTGATCTTCAGTCAATACAGTGCATCACTGCAACTGTTATGAACATGTAAGTAACACTGACTAAACTATATTTTTTAGATGCAATATTGCCATTTATTTTGCTTGTTTCTGCTCAGCAAAATCTTGGGCATTGCGCATCTCCAAATGTTCATGAATGAATCCTTAATTTTGTTGTATTGCCATGTGACAAATGACTGAAAGACCAGTAATTTGGGAGATTAACTAATTATTTTTCTCATAGTTTAACTTGGGTGCAATATAATTCTTCTCTAAGTCAGAATATGATCAGAATTACAAATGTGAACGTGTTTGAATATGGCATTCATCATTTTAACACATCATTTTAATTTAACTCAGTTCAAATAAACTAATTGACATTAATGAAGATGAATGACGTGTTGTTGAACAAGATAAAAAATGCAGTATCTGATCTTCCCATCTCTGCATGGCAGTGTTGTTTTGTTCCTAAATGAATCAGTGTATCAGTGAATCAGTGGAAAAAAGCAGTTCATTTTATAATGATTGCCCAGAGAGCATCGTCATGGTACTCTGTTGAATAGCAGCGGAGACTGACCCCAGAAGGGAAGAAATTGTTGAATTAAGTCATAATTTTGTTTTCTACGCACACAAAAATTTATTATTGTAGCTTCAAAATACTACAGTTGAACTACTGATGTGAAATGGACTATTTTAACGATGACCTTACTACATTTCTGAGCCTTGAACGTGGTAGTTCCGTTGCTGTCTATCGAGGGTCAGAAAGCTCTCTGATTTCATCAAAAATATCTTACTTTGTGTTCCGAAAATGAACGAAGGTTTGGAACGACATGAGGGTGAGTAATTAATGACAGAACTTTCATTTTGGGGTGAACTATCCCTTTAAATTGAAACATGGATACTGATTCATTCTTGAGTAAATCAGTATTTTTAAGTACATGGATGCATCCTCCATATACATCTTGTCCAAGACTCACCTGTGACAGTAAGGCAAGTTTGTCCTTCCCTTGAGCCTTTGGGATAAAGATCAAAGATGCAAGTGTAGCAGCCCTCATCCCTGTAGCTGACCCGTTTGATGGTGATGGCACTGGCATCTCGTGGTGAAGAAGCTAGCTCCACATGCTGCTGTCCGCTCACACTGTCTTTTTCACCAGGCTGGTAAGTGATTAACGTCTGGTTCTGCACATCCAGCCAGCGGATCTGATGAACCGATTCTCCTCTGGCCTTGACAAGCGTACAGCTCAGAGTGAAGGGCTGCTCAACCGAAGCCTCCACGCGTATCGGAGCTGAAACCCTGCCTGAGACACAGCAATACGGAAACCAACCCAAACACACCACTTACACACAGAACAAGAGATTACTACAATCACGCACCTTGAAGTCTGGACACCATTACCAAAGACACACAGATCTGTAGACATCTTGGCAAGGAGACCACAAACATTTTAGCCTAGTGGAAAGGAAATACAGCATTTCTGTAACTATTGCACCAAATGATAATATATAGCTGTAAAATTAAAAGTCCACAGTTTTATCTATCTTTAAGAAGTTTGTATACCTTTTATATTGAGAGGGCATTTAACGGTCCAGCTCAGTCTTGTGGGGTGAAAATGAGAACAATGATTTCTGTCAGTTAGGGATGTTTCCAACATCTTACTGAAGGGCTGCCATCTGAGTATACATATTACAGACACAAATGCATTATATAAAACATACATACATACATATATACAGGTGCATCTCAATAAATCTCAATAAATAAAAATGTTGTGGAAAAGTTCATTTATTTCAGTAATTCAACTCAAATTGAGAAACTTGTGTATTAAATAAATTAAATGGACACAGACTGAAGTAGTTTAAGTCTTTGGTTCTTTTAATTGTGATAATTTTTTCTCACATTTAACAAAAACCCACCAACTCACATCTAAACAAATTAGACTATGGTGACATGCCAATCAGTTAATCAACTCAAAACACCTACAAATGTTTCCTGAGCCTTCAAAATGGTCTCTCAGTTTGGTTCACTAGGCTACACAATCATGGGGAAGACTGCTGATCTGACAGATGTCCAGAAGACAATCATTGACACCCTTCACAAGGAGGGTAAGCCACAAACATTCATTACCAAAGAATCTGTTCACAGAGTGCTGTATCCAAGCATGTTAACAGAAAGTTGAGTGGAAGGAAAAAGATGCACAACCAACCGAGAGAACCGCAGCCTTATGAGGATTGTCAATTTGGGTGAAGTTCACGAGGAATGGACTGAGGCTGGGGTCAAGGCATCAAGAGCACCACACACAGACGTGTCAAGAAATTTGGCTACAGTTGTCATCAGAGGCGTCTTACCTGGGCTAAGGAGAAGAACTGGACTGTTGCCCAGTGGTCCAAAGTCCTCTTTTCAGGTGAGAGCAAGTTTTGTATTTCATTTGGAAACCAAGGTCCTAGAGTCTGGAGGAAGGGTGGAGAAGCTCATAGCCCAAGTTTCTTGAAGTCCAGTGTTAAGTTTTCACAGTCTGTGATGATTTGTGGTGCAATGTCATCTGCTGGTGTTGGTCCATTGTTTTTTTTGAAAACCAACATCACTGCACCCGTTTAACAAGAAATTTTGGAGAACTTCATGCTTCCTTCTGCTGACCAGCTTTTTAAAGATGCTGATTTCATTTTCCAGCAGGATCTGGCACCTGCCCACACTGCCAAAAGCACCAAAAGTTGGTTAAATGAGCATGGTGTTGTGTGATTGACTGGCCAGCAAACTCATCAGACCTGAACATAGAGAATCTATGGGGTATTGTCAAGAGGAAAATGAGAAACAAGAGACCAAAAAATGCAGATGAGCTGAATGCCACTGTCAAAGAAACCTGGGCTTCATACCACCTCAGCAGTGCCACAAACTGATC
>CM050415.1:10601712-10751712 GCA_027564155.1 Gymnocypris eckloni scoliostomus | reverse complement strand
TCATATAAGGATTTAATTTTTGTGTGGTACAAAATTGTGTGACATCAATGAAGGCTAATGGTCACTTAGAAAGATGACTCGGCTAGACAGAAAGAAATAATGCGGTGTGATAGATACTTCCTAAACACCACAAAACTAACCTTGTGCTCTTCATTATGTTATAGTTATGTTACAGTGCCATTTTGGCTTTGCAAAATGAAATGAAATTAAATTAAAAAGAAATGAAAAATAACAAAAATGTATCAAATAAAATAAGATATCACCCCTTTAAAATGTTTCACAACTCATCCTTAATTGGGACGTGACGTAATTTGCAGTTGCGCAATGTTAAAATCATTTGTCTTGTATGTTTACGTGACTGAAAAAGACCATGTTGTTGTTTGAGTAATAGAATGTGTTTTCATCTAATGTCTATGTGAAATGAAATGGTACCTGATGATGTAAATGCTGTGGTGTACATTGTGCTGTTTGGTTCAGTTGTCGAGTCTTCCGATGAGAAAATAAAAGATTAGTACCAACAAATGAAGAGTTCATCAAGTGCCATCTGAAATATTCATCTACAATGAGCATTTTATCAGGCTCTTATGTGTGGGTTCAGTAAGTTCACTTTATGATCAATGTATATGTCCTTTTCTATGCAATTAAAGTGAAATAACTGAACATCAATATAGGAGCCTGATAAAATTGCTCATTTTAGAAGAACATTTCAGATGGCACTTATATAATTATATAATAGAGATAATTACTCTATCCTATTATCATAAGACAATCATCAGATAAATGAAGAGAAAGGTACCATGAAGTACTTGAAGATAAATCTGCTCAGTCCGCATCTTTTGATCACGGAAAATAATGGTGCAAGTGTAGTTTCCAGAGTCTTCCTCTTTTACATCTTCAATATTAAGAGTACCATTTTTCATTATTCGCATTCCAGTCCTCCTGCTGAACATTTTTGATTCCTGTTGCTTATTTAGATTTATCTTGGCCAGTAAGATTGTTTTGTCGATAGTGTGGTATTTCCATTCGACTGACTCAATGGAAGTCCCATGTTGAAGTTCAGGGAGAGGAAACATTACAGTCCATCCCTTCGATACAGCTATGTGTGCACCTTTTAGAGAGAGAATCAAAATGAAGAATCAATCACATCTTGTCTTGTCTTAAAGCAGACCGTTTACAGGTGAGCCATCAGTTTCAGAACAACAACCCTTGAAGATGCTTTATCTTTCTTGACTAACACATTTAACAAAGACGAAGATGTTGAAGTGACTAGAGATCAGACCAGGAGGATGGTGTTTAAGCAGTGTCTGAAGCTGTAAATACTCATCGAAGCAACATGTGACAGTCCTAGAGTGATGGTTCAAACAGACACATTTCTGTGGGAAATTAAAACTGTAGGATTAAACTTTGTTTTCATTTTAACCATAAAGGGAGTCAGTGATCCTCCCCAACTAGTAATGATCATTGCCTGTCCTAAAGCGGTTCAATATTAGGTTATTGTTAGATTATAGGCTTAGAAGAATCCTGCATCCGCTCACATAGACTCTTAAAAACGCAGGTTCAAGATGGAGGTTTCAATGTCACCCAATAACTATTTTTGGTTTCCCAAAGAACCTGTTAGTGAACAGTTCTCACAATAACTATTTTTGGTTCCCCAAAGAACCTGTTAGTGAACAGTTCTCACAATAACTATTTTTGTTAGTGTGAAGAACATTTTAATAATCTGAATAATCTTTTTCCACTATAAAGAACCTTTTGTGCAATGGAAAGAGTCCGTGGATGTTAAAGGTTCCTCGTGGAACTATCAGTGCTAATAAAGAACCTTTATTTGAAGAGTGTATGAAGCAGTGTCTCTGCAGCAATGCATTCAGATTCACCATTATTATAATACACTGACCTATGAACTGATTACTGTCTTTCAAAAACAGCATATCTGCATACCAGCATAATATCTGGTCTTAAAGATAAATGCATTTATAAATGTATACATTTAACATTAACCTATAACATTAATATACATAAGATTATAACTCTCACCCAAAGTCAGCTGCAAGAGAGTAAAGAAGATGATGTACTGGTAATTTCTCATCCCGCTGAAATCCACCATAAGTAAATGTCTCTGACGTCAAGGCTAAGTTGTCAAATGCTTCCTGTCTTTAGAAAAGTGTGCTTTATCAACTCTATAACTTCCTGCTGGCAGACAATGCCACAAAGGTGGGCTGGAATTACTGAAAACACCTCTGAGTGTTTATCTTTCCCCAACATCAAGGTACTAGGTGTTTTGTAGGCCTACTTGAAGTGTTATCATACTGACCCCTACAGAGCTGATGGTGACAGTGCAGAGGAAGAGCGTCACACCGCTCCGACTGAACTGAAATCTGCTCAAAAAGGCATTTTATGTTCACTATTAATACACGCTAAAGGCATAAACTTATAGGCAGTAATATGCATGTAATTTTAAATATTATAAAGCCAGGCCGATTTCCTGTTAAAAACGCAAAGAAATGTATAGTTAGAGAGTAGTATCAGTATCTACCTTGTGGTCTTGAAGGAAATGCACAACTTCCTGTGCCTAAGCAGTGCATCAACTGTCAGACACCGAACATGTTTCATATATCTGAAGATATGGGTACATTTGTTTTCACCCATTTGAAATTGAAAGGATATAACAGACACTGTATTTGTTTTCCAGGTCACAGCTATTTGCATACCTATGATGTAGAGAGATTAGTGGAAATAAGGTAATAGAGCAGATCTGTCACAGAAAAGCTGTCGTGGAATAGCAAATGACACACACACACACACACACACACACACACACACACACACACACACACACACACACACACACACACACACGCACACACCATTTAGAATGATCTATTAGCTGTTTTCACTGAGGTGCACAACAAAATTGCGTCAAATTGTTCATGTTTTGCTTACTAACTTTAGATTTGGTCCTCACAATGTATAACCAATACACACACACACACACAATATAAGGACAGGAGAGAGCAGAATGACCACTAGTGTGAATGCACACACATGAGAATGAGCGTGTCTTCATGTCATGCACTCAAAGGCAAATGAAAACCACAGAATACAGGAAATGCATGCAGTCTCTTGTTTGACCGCTTTACACTGAATCACTCTCTCATCCCTCTCTTATTTCTTACTCTCTCTGACAGGCAGGTTAGAGACTCTGGGTACACACCGCACTGTTTTAGCAGTTTGCAGTTTGTAGTTTCAGTATATTTATACCGTGGCGTGGAAACCATATTGAGCTTGTTGGAAAATGGGAAGTTTTTTAAGTTGTAACCGAAGGTAGGTCATCTGAATAGCTTGATATTATATAGGCTACTGAGACCAAGTATAGTAGCAGTCTATTTAACTTATGTTTTTGTATTTCTTATTGGGACATAATCTAAAATATCTACATTGCTTATTATGGCAGTGCTAAAGTTTACCGGCTGATTGTAATTTTTTTTTAATGTTTCTAAAATGGAAAATTGTATGAAACTTTATATAATTTAGTTTTTTTCTATCCTCAGAAAGAAGAAACCTGAAAACACTGGTAAGCAAATTCTTCGGCTGATATATTCTGATAAAGCATGTTGCAGCTAATAGAGCGCATTAATAAGGAAGTGTCTTCTAAGATCTTTGACAGATAACTCAAGCATGCATTCAGTTTTATGATGATGTAGGCCCACATTTAAAGAAATATATGATAATCATTGTATACAGTGAATGGATGCACTGTTCAGTGACATTTACATTTATGTTTTATTGAGCAGATAATGACAATCAGAGAGAAACAGCAGCAGACACAAAGGTAAGAATCATAATGTTTTATAGGAGTTTATTAGACTATTTGACTATGAACCCACTTGTTTTCGGTCTTTGCTCTCTAAATATATGCAGTTTGACTAAAACAATACAATTAAACAGTATGAATGTTGTTTTAGTTCCTTCTAGCTCTTATATATACTGATGTTCAGGTTCACATTCCTGATAACATCATGTTAAAACAGGAGGGCGTTAGTTTCATCACAGGTATTTTTGGCTTTCAAAGTTGTTCCGTCTTCAAAAAAACTGTTGATGCGTTTGCTTGTTTTGCATTTTAGGGCTTCATAATGTCTGCTCTGAATAAGTCTCTTCACTGTGATATTCAAATGATAAACATTTAGTCACATCGGTTTTTCCTGTTTCTCCAAATGATGCTCTCACTGAGACAGAAATAGAACCCAGGTAGGAAAGTGTGTCAAAGCAGATGACTTTGAACTGGTAAATGCATTTAAAGGACAACTGAATTAACCAAATAGAATTTTTCAGTGCAATCACATTCAAATTCATCAATTAACTAATACTTTATAAAAATGTCATTTTTTGTCATTACTTAGATATAGAGTAGAGCCACGTTAAAGAAGACCTCTGACCACAATACGTAGTCATGCAGGATATATTGTTCACTTACAGTTCATAATGATTCATTCATTGTGCTTTATATTATCCAAAAAAATAATAAACTAGTATTGCATCCAAAAAAAGTGTTTATTTACATAATATGTATGTGTGCTGGATATATTTATTATGTATATATATATAAATACAAACACATGCATGCATGTATTTAAGAAAAGTATGTTTTGTTATTATTTATATATTTATATATAATATAAAATATAAATGTATATGATGTAAATATTTCCAAAATATACACTGTATGTGAGTGTATCTATACACATAATAAGTATACACAGTAATTATTAATTAAATAAATTATTTGTTCAACCCAAGCTAAAGCATAATAATGTGTATTTGATCAGATATAACTGCAGTACAAGATTATGAGATGCATTATATGAATGCTTGGCTTTGTCTTTAATGTGTCTTTAATCTAGATTTAAACAGAGAGAGTGTGTCTGAACCCCGAACGTTATCAGGAAGGCTATTCCAGAGTTTGGGAGCCAGATATGAAAAAGTTCTACCTCCTTTAGTGGACTTTGCTATTCTAGGTACTACCAAGAGTCCAGAGTTCTGCGACCTAAGGGAGCGGGTTGGATTGTAGCGTGATAGAAGATTAGTTAGGTACGCAGGAGCTAAATCATTTAGGGCCTTATAGGCAAGTAATAATATTTTGTAACTGATACGAAACTTAATAGGTAGCCAGTGCAGAGGTAAGGACTCTAGCAGCAGCATTTTGTACTATCTGTAGCTTGTTTATTGAAGATGCAGGACAACCACCTAGCAGTGCATTACAATAGTCCAGTCTAGAGGTCATGAATGCATGAACTAACTTTTCTGCATCAGAAACACTGAACATGTTCTGTAGCTTGGAAATGTTTCTAAGATGGAAGAATGCTGTTTTTATAACATGGGAAATATGATTTTCTAAATATAAGTTGCTGTCTAATATAACACCAAAAATATAGATTTTTGACTGTAGAGGAAGTAACGGTACATCCGTCTAGTTTCAAAGTGTGATCCAAGAGATACTGTGTACTGTTTTTAGATCCAATAAGTAATATAACTGTCTTATTTGAGTTTAAAAGAGAAAATTATTGGTCATGCAATCTTTTATATTTTTAACACACTCAGTTATCTTAGATAATTTAGAAGTTTCATCTGGTCTTGTTGAGATATATAGTTGAGTATATATATATATAGAGAGAGAGGGGGTGGAGAGAGATAGAGAGAGAGGGGTGGGTGGGCAGATGTGGAGATATACACACACACACACACACATATATATATATATATATATATATATATATGACCATATTTCTTGAAAAGTTGAAATGGTCATTTAATTTTTTCTATTCAAGTCATTTATTGTCATTTAGCACTGTAATGAAAGGTGCTTTACTGTTCAGACAGTCATGTACAGTACCTGACCATGTTTGAATGAAGGCGCTTCCAAAGGAAAGGGGTTTATAATGTCAACGTCATTTATAATGTTTGTTCATTTACAGATAACCAAGCAATGTCTATACTTCTTACTTCTTGGTTTAAAATAATGAGGAGAGAGGACAAAATTATGGCCATTTTATCATGTTATATATTCTATATTTTATTAGTAATCTAATTCTTCTTTAAGACTGGTGTCATTTAAACTTTTTTTTAAATCATTTACATAAAAGTATATATTTGATGTTTATTTCTTGGTTTAAAATAATAAAAATGACAGCAAAAGCTATTTTATTATTGTATTACTTTATATATTATTTTATTATTTAGTCATTTTCATTTTAGTCATAACTTTTTAAGTCAGTTTCATAAAGACAGATAAAACACATTTAATGCTTATTTCTTTTTTAAATGAAGAAGTCATTTTTATTTGTATTATTTGTTATTTTATTTTCTGTTAGATATCTCATTTCTTCTTTAAGACTGAAATCTTTTTTAAGACAGTTACATAAAAACATAGATTGATCTAATTTAAGACTGATCGGCCATTAGTTAATAATTAGTTGGTCAAACTAGTTCTTAAAACAGTCGAATTAACATACTTTAAAATAATGATAATTGTTTGATTCAGTTTGAATCTTGCCAAAAGTGTAGTTTTTCTGACAGTACTCTATTGTTACACACACAGTAAACGTTGTTTTCCACGGCCTTGCCTCTTTTGTTGTATAAGCCAGTTTAAAGACTTCCTCTGCATAATTCATGTCTTGTCTCTCTGACCCACAGACAGAAGATGTGCTCTATGCCTCCATTGACCACGGTAACATCAGTCCAAACAGACCTGTACGAGACAACGTGGAGGACAACGACTGTGATTACGCTGTTGTAAATCTCCCTAAAATCACAACAGACACGGCCAAGCACAAAATCAACGAGGACAGTTCAGATGATTATGTGCTCATGGGCTGAGCGCTGATGCTCCTGTGGATGAAATCTGCACATTCAGCTGGAATGGACACCTGAGATACACAAGCACAACTTTAAACGCTTGTTAGCTTGTATAGGTTGCAATGATATTCAGCTTTTCAGATTGTTTATTTATTTATTTGTTTTTAAATAATTCAGTTATTTCAGGTCTAATTTTGTCACTGCGTTTACAGCATGAAGTAAAATATGTTAAAGCCTTTTGCTATTTTGATGCAGTTTAAGTAATTACTAGCTTCATCTGCATGCACAGTGAATAAAAGTGCATATTATGTGTGTTATATAAATTATAGTGATTTCTATAATGAAAGTCAAGAGAGATTTATATTTTTCCAGTGATGAAAACTCAGACCTTAAAGAATAGTGATCAGTAGGTGACAAAGTACGTCATTAAAGAAGAGGTGCATGTGTTTGATATGAGGAATTATTGTATGTAATTATATTTTACTCAGTTCAAAGATGCATCTGGTATCTTAAATGATTCCAGTATCATCATATTGGGTAACAAGTGAACACAATAATACCATATACATTCAGACAAAAGTCAATTATAATTATATCATATAATAAAGGACAATTAAGTTGAAAATGAATGAAAAAAGTTGTCACATATTTATTGGAGCAAGTATTCACATACAGTTCATGTTTTAATATTATAATAGTAATGCAATGTTATTCCAGTTTCATTAATAATATGTGCATAGTTGTTTTTCTGTTTAAATGTAGAAAAATCTGAACTAAATTCTGGCCACAATTGATTTATCGTACCCCTACTGGCCACAACTAAATTTAGAACTAAGAACTAAATTCTGTTTATTGGCAGAAGACACTGTGTCAACTTGCCCCACTAATAATAATAATAATATGTCTTATTTATAAAGTGCCTTTCTCAAGTCGAAGGTGGGTATTGGGGCTACATAGGTATTAGGTTAACTTAGGTTAGGTAACTTTTTTCTAGGAAATAATGGTAAACATGTTTAAACAGATTTATTTTAATTGTATTAATTTACATTTTATTGCATCTAAGTTTTTACTTTTTGCATGCTTTACACCCATCTTAAAGAAATACTTCACTCAAAAATGAAAATTAGCAGAAAATGTACTTTAGTTTGTTCCTTTATCAGAATATATTTGGAGTAATATAGCATTACTCACCGATGGATCCTCTGCAGTGAATGGGTGCCGTCAGAATGAGAGTCCAAACAGCTGATAAAAACATCACAATCATCCACAAGTAATCCACACTACAGTCCATCAGTCTTGTGAAGCGAAAAGCTGCGTGTTTGTAATAAACAAACACATCAAGATGTTTTTAACTTTAAACATCACTACAAGCCCTCCATCCATAATAAAAGTTGCACCTCCTGAATCAGAAATATGCACAGATCAAGCACTGTTTACAAGCAAAATCAGCACAAGACAGTTGTAAACAAATATGTGGGTGGATTATGGATGATGGACTCATATAGAAGCAATGCTTTAAAGTTAAAATGCCTTGATGGGATTTTTTACATGCAGCTTTTCAATTCATAAGATGTTGATTGATGAACTGGAGTCCATCAATGTTTTTATCAGCTCTCATTCTGAGGACAACTATTCATATGGTGTTTCAATGAGATTATGCTACCAAAAAACAACCACTAGATGGAGCAATATGCTTTTCATGTTGATGCTATGATGGCAAAGGTTGAGAAGGTACAAAGCTTTAAGATCTAAATTTGGATCGAATGAAAATTCACACTGTCATAGTTCTTGGGGAATCCCACGGCCGAATCAAAACCTCAAAATAAAAATCGATAACATCCCACCAGTTTCAGTTTCTGCAGGAGTATCTTGTGTGAGATCTGAAGGCGTACCCGATCTTTCCTTTCCAGTGACAAGAATTCAGCTACCCCTAAGTTTCCACATCGTTCCCCTAAACTCTGAATCACACCGAAAGAAGGGGACAATGAGAGATTTCATCTCAGGAGGGCAAATGACTAAGATTCAAAGGGTCTGTATCTCCACTGCTTGACCACAAATCTCACAGTTACTATAATAATAAAAAACCACCTCGAGGAGGCATGTGTTTGAAGGTACAATCACATACTGTACTGCTTATTTAACACTGCCCATTAGAGAAGAGCCTGTTTGTACAGATAGTCATCACAAACACTACTGATACGTGAGGAGGCTGAGAGAGTTCACCCTCTTCTACTGTAAGTCATTTTGGACTGGAAAAAAAACTCACTTGTGTTATTGACACTCAAAACTGACTGGAGACCATAATATATAGTAATTTATGAAATGAATATACTACTGTATATTTAAAAACACTCACTTGTGTTATTGGCACTAACAACAGACTGGAGACCATAATTATATAGTAATTTATGAAATTAATATACTACTGTATATTTAGATTCAATAACGTTTTTCTTCAACATTTGTTGTTTTGAGGGGATTTTGTCCTAAATGAACAATACCAGAGGGCTAAAAAGAGTTTAGCTATTAAACTCAAAGACCAAACTATAAGGACATACAATACTGAAAAGTACAATAAAGTTTATTTACATACCTTTAATTATGTGCAATGTAAAATCGGTTCTCTACATTTGGCCTGGTTAGTATTTATCAAAGAAAACATTGTTTGCGTCTGATATAAATAATTATGTACAAATTTGAATAGTTCAGATTATTCATATCTAACCAGACTCGTTTTCTACAAATCTACATATTAGTAATATCGCTGACGCTGAAGTTGTCCCAGTTATTCCTCATCACATTCTAAGAGAAATGTTTCTCTGTCATCACCTTTCATCTTTTGAGTCAGTGTGACTTTTGCTCCTCATTCAGGCGCTTTTTGCTTCGGGGATGCTCTCTTGAGATGACTATTTTTCCACTAGTATTGTTTTTCATGTGTAATTTTGACCACAGCCATATCTTTAACTCCGCTCTCTGCTGGTATCCTGTTTCATCATAAAAAGCGAGTGTCTCAGGCGTTGAAGAGTTCAGCTGAGGAGTTGTAGATGGAGTTGACTCTCTGTATGTAACTGGCATAGGGTTCCACCTCTTCAACATCAGCGGGCTTCATACACACAGACGTATGCTGCAGTGAGCCACACAAAACAATTTTACAACCCATATCATTGACAATTACACCCTATATAGTGAATAATGGAGTTTGGTGTAGAATAAAAATCAGAGTTTGATAGAGATTTATTACCTGGGGTGGTAGGTCTTCAGCTGGTGTTGAGATTTTGGATTTGCAGCAAAGCATCTTCAGTGCACTAAAAAGATGCAATGCAAAGACAAACAGATATCGATAAGATATTAGTCTATTAATTAGTCACTATAGTATGCAAAGACATTCAGTTCAACAGCAGTGCAGTAAACATCCCACCTTAAGATGCCAAGCTTTCTGCGTAGTGCGTAAACCACGGCCAAAGATGCAAGAATAAAACCAACAGAACCAAATGATATGGCCATAATTTCCCATGGAAATGAAGACTGCATTTCGCTTGATCCACCTGAAAAAAAAGAGATTTATTTACTTTCTAATATAATTAATGCTACAATGCAATACAGACAAAAATAAACTTTGATGTGTCTATTCACTTTTTTTGCTCAAAATGTCATCAGTTTTTCTTACAATATTGGAAAAATATTTTGACACTGTGGACATTAAGAAAGTAACATTGAAAAAAAAAAACTTTTCACACTCGGACTAGTTTATTTATTATTAACCTGTTCAACAGTGTATCTAAATTAATTCTGTCCTTTTTTCCCTCAAAAACTTCTCAAATCATGTATTGTGTAAAAAAAACTACAGACTTCTCAAATCATGTATCGTGTAAAAAAACTATAAACTTCTCAAATCATGTATCGTGTAAAAAACTACAAACTTCTCAAATCATGTATCGTGTAAAAAAAACTACAAACTTCTCAAATCATGTATCGTGTAAAAAAACTACAAACTTCTCAAATCATGTATCGTGTAAAAACTACAAACTTCTCAAATCATGTATCGTGTAAAAAAAACTAAACTTTTCAAATCATATACTGTATTGTGTAAAATACCTTGATTTTTATAAATAATATTTACATTTCTTTGCTTTCTTTTCTTTACATATAATATAATCTCATATTACATATGAAACTGTTAACTGACACAGCTGTCTTCTTGGTAAACAAGTACACTGACTTTTGAAAAAAGGTTTAGGGGAATTATCATCACAGAAAGCTTGAAGCAGTTTCATAGTTCAAGATTGAAAATTTGACCAGGTGGAATACCATAAAACCTATACATAAAATGTATTAGAAAAGCAGCAAAATAAATGACAACATTATGGTCAAAAAAAAGATGCTAATCTAGGAAATCTGGTTTATAAAAAATCGACCCCTTGTGGATATAAAAGTACCTGGAGCTGAAGAAACAACCCTAACAATTTACAACCGATCCACTTATGAAATAACTTCTCTGTTCCATTTGAAATGCAGTGTTCCTACCTCCTGTAAGATGAAGTGTGCTCTTGTGCTGAACAGAGCCGGACTCTGAGGTGTATGTGGCCACACAGGTGAGCTCACTATTGTTAAAATCAGCCGGCAGATATACTCGATTCTCCATCATAAAAAACCTGCCAAGCTTCGGGACAGAGCTGATATTGGAGGAAAAGTTCAAGGCCGGTTCCCAATGAAGAGTGGGTGCTTTCTGTTTGAATATGGAATTACAAACAGCAATCCTTTGACTGTTTTCACTGTCCAGATGGGTGGAAACGTTGGTAACTAAAACAAAAACTTGAATTGAATTCATCATGATATCAGTATAATACGGTATGGTACGTTTCATTGTTAGCTCTAAATACTATTTGCATGCGTGTGTACCTACTTAACCATATTTTGGGGACAAATTTGTGCCCAAAAAGTGAGCTAAACCTGACAAAATCTCTAAAAACCTTCCTTTTGGGATGTCCTCATTTATAAAACTGGTATAAAAATAAAGTGAACAAAGTTGTATTTTTTATTTTTATTGTAACACTGCATAAGGTTTTCTGTGAGGAGTAGAGTAAGGGTGTGGGTTAGGATTAGCTTTTATATCTATATCTATATCTATATATATATATATATAAAACAATAAAAGTCTATGTAATGTCCCCATTTAGCTAAGTAAATGTGTGTGTGTGTGTGTGTGTGTGTGTGTGTGTGTGTGTGTGTGTAATGAATTGAAGTCATCAGTACTTCATGACTACAGTGGAACGTATCATAACTAGTCTATCTGAATGAAACATCAGACAGTGTAATTATACCTAACCTGTGATGACATTTTCACAGTTTTTGCAATAGTTTTACAATAAATTGTGTTTGTACTCACCGCTTACAGATACATTTACAGCATAGCTTCCTGCTTTATATGACACATCACAAGAGTAAAATCCTTCATCTTGTATTGAAATCTTGGGAATGACTAAAAACTCCATCTGAGGTGTTGTACAGCCTCTTTCCATCATTACATGTGTCGTCCAGCTTGGATGACAAACCATTGAAACCAAGCCAACATTTTCTGCCTTGGAGGCTGATGTTCCAGACGATATAAATAAATTCCTTCCATTTAATATCAGTGGCATTGCCACACTGCAAAATCACTTCCTTGCCTGGAATAAAGGTCTGCTCTTTGAAAACTGCAGAAAAAAACAAAATAGTATTTTTGTACAAAATTAGAATAAATATTGAATTAGAGTAAAATAAGTCTATTTAAGCTAAAACTAAGCGCAGACTAAAGACTAACTATTGTACTTGTTTATTTATTTTTTGCATTTGACACTTTGAGGTAAATTATTAACATAGAATTCAAAAACAATAAAATGTGGCTGTTATAATAATAGCTGTGAGTAACTTTTTTTTTTATACACTAAACTTATCTCTCCCTGTCATGCCAGACTAGTTTTATCCTTTGGTGTGTTATTTCCTTCGTCAACCCTAAAATAGTTTCCACATACACAGCAGCTCTATTCTGACAATAGATGTAACACAGCTGGCACTTCCCATCAATACAGTTCACTATATAAAGTTCATGTTATTTTGTTAACACTGTACAGTAAGGTTTGTTAGTTTATGTTAATGCATGCATTAAGTAATATATTTGTTACAGTATTCATTAATCTTTGTTAATTAATACATGTGCATTGTTAGTTCATGTTAGCTCAGGTCCATTAATTAATATTAGCAGAGACACCTGGATTTTAATCATGTATAGTATTAGTAAATGTTGAAATTAATATGAACTAAGATATTTTCATATACTGAGATATTTTAAGTATTTTTCGTATTGTTTGTTCACAATTGAAACCGTGTTTTAGATAACCATAATAGATGGGGTATTATCTCCACATGAAAAGGTATTTTAAAAAAATCTAATGTATGTAAAATGGTGAATCCATTAAATGTTATAAAAAATATGGCAATTAATGTCTTCTCAAGGTCAAGTGCTTGCTTTCACTGACCATTGGTTAAAAATGTATTTATTCATATCTGTTCTTATTTTGTACCCTATTCATAAAAAGAGCAGTTTTTAAATAAGTAAATGTTGTCTGACCTGTCAGTTGTTTGATCGCAGAATCTTTATTCTGATGTGAGGCAGTGTCTTGGTTTCCTAGAAGAGTTAGTGGCACAGCGTGTTAGTAACAGGTTAAAGTGAGGCTCTGCACAATGAAACACAAACATTCACTCGAGTGAGATTTACAGTTCATTCTATTACACAAAAGTGAGTGTGAGATTTAGTAGTAGCTTCTGTTATATTTCTTGTCAATGTTAGTCAGAGGTGTACAATACTGCCCAAAGTTTATATAAAGATTTATTTTCGTTAATGTAGTACAAGATGATTCTTCAGAAAATGGAGTTTGAACACCTGGCATAAATCAACGGCTTCCATACCACACCACCTTAAACAGTATTATTGTCAACAGTCACAACACAAATGTCATTTAGTTCCATGCCAACTGCTCTAAGGTCTAGTTTTAGATTTACAGTTTCTTTTCAGACGCATCTGTCAGCCTCAAAACCTCAGCAACTCATCTCCCCCTAAGAATCCCCCCAGAGAGGAAGAGCGCTTCGTCATGGCATGTCCGCTCAAAATAGCAACAAACACCAAACCATCACATGCACGTGAGAGAACAGATTTCTCATCCACCATAAATATCCTTGCAGTCGAAGTGGAAAAGTATAAAAATAGATTTCCCCTACATGAGCGACTGTTACTAGGCCATAAAGATTTACATGACACTTTCAATATAACTGTATTAACTCACTGATTTAAACAATGCCAAGATTCTAACCATAAAGCAAATACCCCAAAAAGTACTTTTTAGGCATTTTAGGACACTTGCAAATGTATGAAATTAGAAATAGACAATAGACAAAAAGTATGGATACCAGACAAAGATGACGTTTAAATCAGAAGGCCAAATCATCCACGTACAAAGAGTAGTACTAAAGACTATCTTAGAGTACTAATAAGAATACAATATTAACAAGTATGTAAACTCACCTCTTGTCTGACTTCTTGCCATAAAGATACTTAGGAGGACGATCGCCGTCAAAGTCCAACTATTCTCCATCACGACAAATCTTCGGTCAGACTTGTCTTCTCTGAGCTTTAAATGTCGTTTAGCTCTATACTCACAGGTTTTTTTTCAGGTTTTTTTCACACGTCAATGCACTTGAAGTTAAAGTATTTTCAAAGTACCATTTTCAAAAGCAATTCTGAAATGTTATGTATTCTTTTTCTGTACTATCAATTTAGATTCAGCCGACTTTATCCAAGTCTTGAGGATAAAGTTAACGCATGCTGATTTGTGGAGTTTCAAATGTTTTTCACATCTGCTTATCTCTCAATCAAACTTCACTCATTCTCTTTCACTTGTCTGAGCTCTCCTCCTTTTGTTTCCTTCAGCAGTGTGACGCTGTTGTACACTCCTCCATTTTTTTATAATTTCATATCTTCTCCCACATGAAAATGCTGACTTCCTGTCTTGGTAACCACGGCTGTCATGTGAGAGCGCTTTCTTAGTGCAAGAAGATTGCAGCTTGGCAGTGTGTGATGTGTTGATGGCAATATTTATCGGTAAAAATGTTTAGTGTTTTATATAGATGGTAGAATGATGAGATTAATGTGACTAATATACAACCCTAATATACAATTATCAGTTATCTTACACAGCTACAGATTAATAAATATATAAACAAATAACTATGTGTACATGTAACACTGATCTGAGTTTGAATTATTTTATTGTCATAATGTCACCTTCACTATGTCTACCAATCGACAGACCAAAATGTCCAATAACAGTACGGGAGCCAAGTATGGAGTTCTGATCTTGTGTGTATGCAGAATATTTGGAACCAGTTTGAACTTTTGGAAATGTTGAATATTTGTGATCACCAACTGTATTCTCAAAAATATATATATATATATATATATATATATATATATACAGTGCTCAGCGTAAATGAGTACACCCCCTTTGAAAAGTAACATTTTAAACAATATCTCAATGAACAATTTTTTTTCCAAAATGTTGACAAGACTAAGTTTAATATAACATCTGTTTAACTTATAACATGAAAGTAAGGTTGATAATATAACTTAGATTACACATTTTACAGTTTTACTCAAATTAGGGTGATGCAAAAATGAGTACACCCCACTGAAAGTCTCTGGAGCAAAGCTAAATTTTAGACAACAAATGTCTAATTTAACAAGAATTCAACCACAAGTGAGTCTAATTATTCATTACACAGGTGACAGTTGACTATAAAAGGGTGTTACTTAAAGAAAACCCCTTCCCATTTCATGCTGTCAGCAATGACACCACATGGAAGAGAAATGTCACAAGACCTGAGAAAGAAAATAATTTCTTTACACAAGAAAGGTGAAGGCTACAAGAAGATCAGCAAAGCTTTACTTATCAGTCAGAATACTGTAGCAAAAGTGGTACAAACATTTAAAAAAGATGGAACTGCAACCATCTCACAGAGACGTCCAGGTGGTCCACGGAAGTTAACACCTCGACAGGAGCGTCTTCTGATGAGAAGGGTTGAAGAAAATCGACATGCAAGTTCACTGCAGTTATCTAAAGAAGTAGAAAGCCAAACTGAGGCGACTATTTCCCGTGACACAATACGGCGTACACTGCAGAGGAATGGCATGCATGGGTGCCTCTCCTAAAGCCTAGGCACAAAAAAGCCCGCCTAGAGTTTGCCAGGGCCCATGCTGACAAAGATGAAGACTACTGGGACTCTATACTCTGGAGTGATGAGACCAAGATAAATGTTTTTGGAACTGATGGCTTCAAAACTGTATGGCGTTGCAAAGGTGAGGAATACAAAGAAAAATGCATGGTGCCTACAGTGAAACATGGTGGTGGCAGTGTCCTTATGTGGGGCTGAATGAGTGCTGCTGGTGTCGGGGAGCTGCATTTCATTGATGGCATCATGAATTCACAAATGTACTGCTCTATACTGAAAGAGAAGATGCTACCATCACTCCGTGCCCTTGGTCGTCGTGCACTTTTCCAACATGACAATGATCCTAAACACACATCTAAGGCCACTGTTGGATTTCTGAAGAAGAACAGGGTGAAAGTGATTCAGTGGCCAAGTATGTCTCCTGATCTGAACCCAATCGAACACCTATGGGGAATTCTGAAGAGACAAGTTGAGCATCACTCTCCATCCAGCATCCAATCTCTAAAAGAGGTCATTCTTGAAGAATGGAAAAAGATAGATCTGGCAAAATGTCGCCAACTTGTTCATTCCATGCCTAGAAGACTTGGTGCTGTCATTAAAAATCATGGAGGCCATACAAAGTACTAGATTTAGTAGTTTTTGTTGTGGGGTGTACTCATTTTTGCATCACCCTAATTTGAGTAAAACTGAAAATGTTGTTCTCTAAGTTATATTATTAACCTTACTTTCATGTTATAAGTTAAACAGATGTTATATTAAACTTAGTCTTGTCAACATTTTGGAAATGGTTTTGTGTTCATTGAGATATTGTTTAAAATTTTACTTTTCAAAGGGGGTGTACTCATTTACGCTGAGCACTGTATATATATATATATATATCAATATCTCTCCACTAAATCATTCATCTTTGAATACTGTGCAAGTTACCACTTATGACAGTTAAGAATTATTATGTCTAGAATAATTATTTTATAAAATAGTTAAATTAATAAATAATAAAATAAAATATTAAATAATTATCTACATGGATTAGCTATAGAAAACCCACGGGTGATCATTTATTTCGTTTGGATATGCATACATTGGTGATGATTAAATGGAGGGCAACAGCAGTTTCATTACCGATTTGAACATTTTGTACGACTCATGCAGTGTGTGTGTGAAAAAGCATAAAGACGCTTTAGGTTATCTGACAGATTCCATTAAGAAAAGTAGCTCATTTCAACAACAACAACAACAACAAAACGGTTTAGCATCGACAGTATTAAAAATAGGTGGGCATTTGTGTCTCTCACCATTTCTTGTTCTTTTTTAGTCATCCAAGGTTTTATGTTTATGATCAAATTAGTATAGAAGCCCTCCAATGCCATTTTTATAACTATCTGTAGCTAAGCATTTGATGTTCATTTGTGTTAAAATAAAACAGTGAGAAGTTTTGAGTGATGTAAGAGACATTAAAATAGTGCTGGTATGTTGGTCAACATTGAAATATCCAGTGTAATTTGCACAAAACTCGATTTTTAAATAAAATCTAAATCTGCTATTCGAGAGACTTATGTGATAAATCAAGTAAAACTACCAAAAAGCTAATGGAAGGGTATTAAAGGCATAGTTCAAAAAAGTATTGTGTCATCATCTCACCCCCATGTTGCTCCAAACCCGTTTTATTGTGTAGAACACAACAGCAGATATTTTGGCTGTTTATGCTCATACATTTAAAGTCAATGGGGTCCAAAACAACATTGGAATAAAGAAGATATTTAAAAAGTATATATATAATGCCCCCCACACACACTGAAATTATAAATATATATTTTTATTTAACATGCTGTGGAGTTAACAAATATGGAACTTTACTCATTTCAGTATTTTTCATATTTAAGTAGGCTGCATTTTGCCCAATTTAGCTGTACATTTATGTAAGTGGATTTCAGTTGCCGGACAATTTTTGCATGATAAATGGGTTATGAAAAATAGCACAGTCAGTTCATTCTTGTGCAGATGTTGTGCATAGTTAAGACAGATGCAGTCACACAGGATGTGGTTAGTCATGCCCCCTCCAATCACATATGGATATTAGCAGTTGTCAGATCAAATGTGTGTTGGTGTGGTGAGATGTCTGATGAAGCGCTACAGATCAGAAAAAGCACACTCTTTGCAATCTGCAATGCAATCAGAAATGACCTTTTTCTGCTGACATATAACAAAACCTTCATTATCAACACCTTCTCCTCACACAAACACCCAGCAGTTCTTTGTTTACCTCTCTGCTGACTTTACTGCATTAAGTTGAAAAAGAGCTTGAAGATCTTGTGAGGCCAGTATGACCTACACAATAAAAAAAACACTTATTATTAGCGGGGTTATTAATCGTTTGAGAATGAGTTGGCAGCAGCTGCTGAGGAAGTTCAAATGGGAATAATTTCAAAGGAAACTAATGTGAGACCAATTGACCTTTATGCACTTGTGGTTTTCCTCATCTCAGACCTGAATGAACAACTGTGGTCTCTAGGGTCTTCTATGTGTCAGTGTGGTGGTCTTAGTTTGAGCTTGGTTTTGATTGCCACACAAGATACAATGGAATATTATGTGTATGTCAAAACAATATCAGTATTTGAGATGTATTAGCTTGTACACATGCACTGAGAATACTTTATAAAAAATGTAATATTTCATCTGACTGCCATAATACTGTACGTGTGGGAGCAAATCACATCTGCACAGTCTGAGGAACTGTCCCAGAAATCACCTGTGCTAAAGTGGGCCAGAGGAAAGAAGAATTGCTCAGAGGCTGCTCTCTCATAGTTCACATTTATATTTAAATACCCTCGTCCAAAGTTTTCAAATGGGGGTTTTCATAGGGAATCAACAGAAGAACCATTTTAGGTTTCCCAAATAACCTATTAGTGATCAGTTAATAAAAGAACCGTTTCTTCATTAGGGCAATAGGGTGACACACCACCAAGTGTGAATGGGAGGGATTTATTTGTATCACATTCAACCACAGTGTTACGTTTTGATGGATGACGATTGTAATGGAGGCGAAGACGATAACAGTGACATAGGTGTCACACATTATAAGACATGCGCGAGTCCGATATTATTAGTGTAATTATTTGCGCTCTCTAATAGCTCTTTGCACATTGACATTTCAGTATGGCTGCATGTCTAGAAAGTGTTTTATAATGGACATTTACATTTATGCATTTAGCAGACGCTTTTATCCAAAGTGACTTTCAGACTATACAGATTTTGGTCAGTACATGTGTTCCCTGGGAGTCGAACCCACAACCTTTGCGCTGCTAACGCAATGCTCTAACCACTGAGCCACAGGAACCCTCGCTGAAGAAGCATGTTTTTTGTTTGCAATAGTCAGTGGTGTTTTAAAGGAACTGTTCACTGATCATGTTGAGCTGCCTTCAGATCACCACATTCGACAAATTCAGAATGTTTTCGTTTGCTTTGTTAATTTGTGTTTTGCTCTGTTTAATACTTTTGAATGGATCCGTATGTATTTATGTCGTCCAGTTTGGTATTGCAGCTTGACTTGTAGTTATAGAAAATGATCTAAACAAATGTGATATGTTTTCCTCAGTTTTTGATGTTGTACTGTAGGCAATACATAAATTGGAATTTTTTTTATCTTGAAAAATTCTTGCAGAAAATATAGTTTTGTGATAATCATCCTCAAACTTAATCTTGAACTTGGTAAAACAATTATCTTTATTTAAAATGTTTTAATCTTAATATCTCTATATTCTTAATATATGCTAAAAATGTTGCGACATGGCGCCCTGTCTAGAAAATATGTATTTTATGCTGGCCTCTGAAAGTTAGTTGAAAGTGCTGGGGGGCATATAATTTTCACCTACTTTCACCCCACTAGCAATGGCCATGGGTTTAACACACTAAAGAGCCCAAAAAAGGGTTAAAAAATGATCTGAAAAACATAGAACATTATTGGGCTATTTTTGGATAGCAATTGTGCTGTTTGCAACCCTGTCCCAGTCAAAGAAACTCATGCAAGAAAAATGTTGATGTGTGCGAAGTGCAGAGGAAATATTAGTTAAAAGATTTGTGTTTCAGGTGGTAAAGCATGTTTATCGAGTTACATGTTTAATGTTGCTTTGCCACAAACCATCTGGTTTAAGTTATGAGAGTACGCTACTGAGAGATAAGCTGATGTATGTGCAAAAAAAAAAAAAAAAAAAAAATAACAGCGCATGAGACCAGTTCCTGTATCTCGTCTGATTTGTACATAGGCAAAAGGCATTAGAAGCAAAAGCAGATTGGTTTGACTTCAGCTGTGTGAAATTATGCTTTATAGCGTAAAACTAAAATCAGACAGTAGGGGATGTAACGATACACTCAACGCATGATTCGTTTCACGGATGCATTGTATTTGATTTCTTTACAAAAATGAGATTTAAGACAAATTCTAAATTAAATATACTGCACATTTCTTTGTGAAATTAAAATATTGAAACACTATAATAATATACTAATATAGCACTTCTATATCATTGCTCTTTTGTTGCTTTTGATTGCTTCTATTGTCCTCATTTGTAAGTCACTGGATGAAAGCGTCTGCTAAATAACAAAATGTAAATATGATGTAAATTTATAACAAAACTAAACTGAAATTTTAAAACAAGCCCTAAATCAAATAAATAAGTAACACAAATAAAATAAATATCTTCATATAAACAAAATAAGGCTTTATCTGTTTAAATTAGAGCCAACCACTGCATTTAATCATCATCCAAACAAAGACACCGCAGACATGCAACATGAGCAGATTTTAATCTAAATTAGATTTATAATTTCGAAATTTGAAGCAAAACCGGAATGGTCTGACTTCAGTTTTGTCAAACTATACACAAAAAATATCTGCATGAAACAGAAACAGCAGACGAGCTGAATGAGAGATTCACTCTCTGCCAGCAGGTGGCGCTTAAAGAGTTTCCTTGGATTCTGCTGTAAACAAAGCAGCGCTGCACTTATGAACTTTAATATGCATTATACAGAGGCAAGATGAAAAGAAAAAATACCCTCTAAAGACAGTAAGTTCCTCTCAGACATTCATTTGTATAAACTCCTACCCCTAATCGAATCGCGGTTTGTTTAAAGGTGTCCTATTATGCTTTTTTTCTCACTGTTTTCGAACCACCGAGCATGAGAGCATGTTTTAGTACACCCCCAAAACAAACACAAGACTTCGTAAAAGAGCATAATAGGACCCTTTAGCTTCTCAACTGATTTGAATAGTCACATATTTGAATCAATTTGCAACCAGCTCGCGGTTAATCATTACATCCCTATAAGACAGACTGATTGAGAACACAATTTCACTCTGACAGCAGGTGGCGCTTATGGACCAGCAGCGATGCGGCGTTTTCTTGCTTCCGAAAACAAAGCAGTGCTGCACTTATGAACTTCAATATGCATTATACAGAGGCAAGATTAAAAGAAAATAGTATCTAAACTTTATGAAGACAACAATTCCCCTCAGAGATACATTCACATAAACCCCCACCCCCAAATGTATGACGATTTGTTTAAAATCGTCAAATTTCATCATCATCATCATCATATTTTCAACCAGCTCAGGGTGCATTGTTACATCCCTAGCGTGGTAGTACAGGTGCTAACAACGGCCTTCGGTTGGTCTAAATTAACTGTGAACCATAGCTTCTTGGGGAGGATTGCTTTATTATAAAACCAATATTTTCAGCCCTTGATTCTGATTGGTTCATCTGTGGCTGAGGAATACTGATGTAATGAGCTCAAAGGTGCATGTTTAGAGTAATTTACAAAGCTTTGAACATGGCTCAACCGATCAGACTCAAGGACAGGACCTATCTAATTTATAAGAAATGATACACACTTGTGATTTAGAAGCAGGGTTATGAAACCTGCTCCGAAGCCAGGATAGAACCATGTAATGTTAACCCTGCATTACGGTTCCCAATGTGTACAGTCTGCAAAAATAAGAGGATGCACACGTCATTATGCAAACAGGTTGTGCTGCATTCGTCCAACCAATGACACTGACACTGCAAATATGCAAATAAGAATGTTAACCCGGGGTTTAAGAAAGTACAGTGTGAAACGTCAGTTTATGAATACCCAGGATTATTAACCCCCGGTAAATTATGAACATTGTGAAACAAGAAGATAGATAACACTGGATTCTGTTCATCAGGGTTTTAAAAGCGATGAAAGTGTGAAGAACATTTAAATAATCTGAAATAGCCTTTTCTCTATCTTTTGTCTAATAAATGTTAAATTAAAATTCTTCAAAGAAGCACAGAGGCCAATAAAGAACCACTGTTTTAAGAGTGTATCAATTTATAGTGTTATAATCAATGAAAAGTAAATGAACATGAAATGAATATGGATAGCTGCTATGATCATTTAGTCATGGAAGAATTTGATGAGAATTTATTAAAAATTTATATTACAAGTTTTTGAATGCAGACTTTGATATTTTGGCAACTCTTGGTTTACCAAGAGTCAGTACATTTTAGAAACATGGAAAATATTCTGAAGCAGGAGTTCGAATTCTCAAAGATGATGCATTTATATGCTTTATTATATTTAATGTAATGTGTTGAATAAATAAATGTTTGTTGGTAACTCTGCTGTGTTTCTCTCTGAATAAAAAACAACACCCACACAAACACATTTAATGTGTGCAAACTTAAGAACGCAAGCCACAACAAACAATCCACTAAAATGTTACTGTGAAGGCTGTGTCATTTACGGCAAATCAGATCATCTGCGGAGAAATGCAGTGTAATGGAGGAGCAAGAGGTACTTTCGGTTGTTGTGCGAATGTATCTCACCACCTCTTTATCACGACTACAGACAAGTGCTGCCATTAGATTTAACACTTCTCCGCCACCAGTGGTGAAGCTGTAGCAGGCTAACCAAACCACGTGCTGTAAAAAAACGACCGCAAGTTTATTGTTCTCACACCAGAGATTATTCTGAAATGTTCTCATAATAATAAGTCATTGAGTTCACTATGTTTGAGGTTGTGTTAGAAAATTGAGGGTGTTCCCAAAAAACACAAAGGAGAGCAATGGTGTGAATCTCATCTATGGATATTATGTACTATAGTATTAATATATAATAAATAGAATATTATTAAAAGAGATCTCAATGATGTAACAAACTGTACTCCGCTATAAACATTTTCTAACACATTACTATTACAGTGAACAGAAGGTTCAAGTCTCCTGAACTACATGACAAACAAGTTTCCTCTGAATCAAGATATACAGCCTATAAATGTCAGCAACTTCAGTATGATTCAGACAGCATGATTTAAGACTCATATGCAGAAAGTTTAACTTCATCACATTAACAAAAATACTACATGTCACAGAAACACACGGTCACATCCAGAGAACAGGACACATTAGAAACCAATAGCAAAAGTCAATCGTAATAAAAACAACATAAGAAAATAAGAGCAGAATTCCATAGAATGTCAAAACTTCACAAAGATAAATGATTGTAAGCTATTTTCTGTGAATGTGTGAGTATCCTCATCTCTAGGTCAAAGCCATTTCCGGGCTCGATATGTTTTGGTGTCCTCTGTTGACAAGAAGCGTGCACTGCAAGCTCTGGTTTAAACTGAGATATCACCCCTAGGGTGAAAGAATACCTAAAACTGAGAGTGTAGGATGCCATTTTGTAAAATAATTAGATGATATGTCGTATTTAAGCAACATCACACAAGTAAGAGGGCTGTTGTAGCTAATATCAGCATGATTTCAGCTGATATTCACTGCATGAATGTGAATGTGAAGTTGCTTATATTTTAACATATTATGTTGATTATATTACAAAATAACATTCTGAACTCTCTGTTTAGTCAGAAAAAGAGGTTTGTCATCACTTAGTGTTATATTCACTAATATATGACAAATAAAACAATTATTAAATACATCTCTCAGCTGATTACCATATAATTAAAAACCTTAATTATAAATGCTAAAATAAATGTAATAATAATAAATTATAGGTTACACTAGAGAGAAGTGTTACAAACTCAAAATTGTGATGAAAAAAGGAAAGAACAAGTGTTGAATATAGGTATCATGAAAAATAGGACAAACAATCCAGATGACATACGGTAATATTGATATTAGCCTACGGTTTCAAATGTTTTAAGATAAATCATCTGAAATCCAAGGCAGCTTTAAATGAGATATGTTAAGGTCATGTTAAGGTTATGGTCAGGCACTGAATACCAGAACAGAACCGATTGATCAACACATAGTGGGATATTCAGTTTACCTTCCAGTATCTATGCAAGTTCGTGACACGCGGAACCATTTTTGGAAATGTATGACGGTTTGGAGGAATGTCATGTGTTTGTTTTGAACGCCCCCTAGCGGTGGGATAGCGGTAGTGACGTGGTCGGATGTTTACGATCTCCATGGTGACCATTACCAATCTCTCACAAATAAAACACACAGCTGTTACAAGCAGACATGAGCGTCTCCGTGACACACACATTTCAGAAGAAAAATGAGGGCCGTGGGGGATTCAGACAGCAGAGGACATATGATTATTTGTACGGTGAGTTACAGCTGCAAATCGATGGCCTGTTTGACCAAATAATATATTGGGATGTTGTAAGAAAGTAACACATTGTGTCATGTATTATTTAAAAAGGCTGTTGTATTAAACTGTGGATGTCCTGCTTTAGACCCGGTATACACATTCTCAGCTGATGTGGATCACACCAGGCAAAACCTTCGAGCTCATGCCTCAATGGATCGAGTGGTAAGTCGAGAGACCCAGAAAAGTAACGGTTATGTACAGCTTTTGAAGAGCTACAAACACTAACGTTAGCACAGCACAGTGCTAATAATGTTTCAGATTGTGCAGATTTATGTCCTAGACCTGCTGCTCCTTCCATGTAAACACCGGAAACACAAACACAATGACGTTTTCTGAAGTTTGAGGAACTCTGACTTTTGATTGGGCGGAGAGAAAACACATTTAGCTAAAACAGGACGCACAGTATATGTAACACATTTAGATTGAATTTAAACAACAAGCTTAAAAGATGCATGTTTTAGCAATGTTTAAATAGTCTCATTAAAGCCTGCCCTTGTGAAAAAAAACAGCCTACAATTTAGCATAGCTACTTCTAAAAATAGTACTTGTTACAGAAATGACTTACTTAAAAACATCTAATAAAAATTAGATAATTACTTCTAGTGTCTTTGAAATAGTGTTTAGCCAGATTTACATTTAAGCTTTTATGTTCAAATAAATTATGCTTTTAATATTTAAATATAAAAACGTGTGTCATATATTTGAATATATCTGGTATTTCATAACAATGAAGTTGCAATGTAGTATGTTTTAAACTTTAAATATAATATTGAAAAACACACTATAGTTAAAATTATAATCAAGTACTTTATATGTGCTTTAGTATGTTAGTCATCACAGAAAAATAATAAGTTCATATAAACCTAATGCACAGTTTTCAGTCCACATGTAGCATGATTCCAAGTAAAAAATTCATTTTTCCAAGTGAGTAAAAAACATAATACTTGCAATTCATTTTATGCATATCCAAAACTTAATTTTGGCACATGAAATAGAAAAAGATTGTGAATATCTCAGCATGTAATCCTTTTCTGGATATACAGAAAATGAACGACAAGTTGACTATGGAGATTTTGCTTTCTTGGAGGAATTTATAAGTATTACAGATAAAAGGTCTCACGCTGGTTAAATAGGCCTACAGCTGTTCGGTTGGCAAATGGCTAAAATGCTGCCAGTCTGAACTGCTAAATTGTTTTAGGTAGTTGAAACATAAAATGGATACCCTGCTGACACTGAAGTGCTTATTTTGAGTTATTACAGGGCTCTCTGAAATACTTGATTCTGATTAGTCATTCGCTGCATTCTGACCGCTAAACCGTGAGCTATATTGTCCCTGGCAGCCTGTTTCCTACACTGTGCTGTTTCATGTCTCTCGAATCACAACACGGTCGCACACGATTTCAACTCAAATCAATATTTCAGGTGCATTTATTTATTAATCTCTCAGGACAGTGTACATCTATATATCATCACACTACAAATTCTCTGGACAGTCTGGCCATCAGTGAGAAATTAAAATGATGAGAAATGTGGAGCTGAACAAATTCTTCTGTGTCTCTGTCTCTTATCTCATGGCCAGCACAATGCCCTTTGTATCCTAGGATAGTGCTAGTGAACACAAAAACATTTATTTGAACATAATTAATACCACAAATGGCAAAGAAATGACAAGGCTGAAATTTTTGCTAAGCTTAGTTCCAGTTCCCAGTGAGTCATTGAGAATGACTGTGTTGTGCAGTTATTTAAAATATCTGAAATAACCATTACCATTTTTGTTTCATTCTTTACACATCAGAAACCTTAAAAGACTCGTATCGTGAGGAATGAAAATGTCCCTGATCTTTGGAAATAAAAGTTTATTGTATGAAAACAGAAACTGAAAGTACTCTTTTAAGTAAAGTGGAGAGATGTTTCGTTCTGTACTTCAAATATTATAAATGCACCAAAACAAAAAGTATGCTATGACCTTTTAAGAGTATAAAGAGTTGTGTTTTGTCTCTATCAGCGGAAGGTCCCAGAATTTAACTCCATGTTCAGTAATCTTCCACATCACCCCCGTTTCACCTTACGTCTTGAAGCCACGGACCCTGTGCCGGCGTTCATTGATCGGCGGTGGCGGGGCTTTGCCGAGCAGAAGAGACAGGCCCTGCAGCGCCTGACGGGGTAAGATTCACCCACTCCATACACAATATGATATCAGATCAGTGAATCTCTCAAAAACATGTCCAGGACAGTTTTCACTCTAAACTCAAAAGAAGAAAATAAATCAGATGTTATTACCATCTTTTTTTGCATTTTGACTTTTTGTGATATTTTGCATTTCATAAGAACATTTCCCTCACATAGTATTATCCACCAAATGATTGAGCTGCTTTCTTTCTTTGAGCTATTTCTTTTTTTTTTTGGGGGGGGGATATTTTAATGTTTTTATATATATTATATACACTACTGTTCAAAGGTTTGGGGTCAGTAAGGTTTTCTAATGTCTCTTACTCTCTGCACCATGCAAGGCTGAAAACAAATGCAGTTAACAGTAATATTGTGAATTACTACAACGCAAGTAACTGTTTTGTGTATATATTTTCAAATGTAATTTATTCCTGTGAATTTTTAGCATCATTAGTCCAGTCAAACAATTATAATATTCTGATTTGGTGCTCAAGAAACATTTCTTCATATGATAACTGTTGAAAACATTTGAGCTGTTTAATATTTTTGTGGAAACAGTGGTATGTTTATTTTTCAGGATTCTTTGATGAATGGAAAATTCTAAATAACAGCATTTTAATTGAAATCGAGGTCTTCTGTAACATTAGAAATGTCTTTACTGTCACTTTAGATCAATGAAATGCGTCCTTGCTGAATAAATTTATTAATTTCTTAAAACATATTGATGCCAAACCTTTGAGTGATAGTGCATGCTGTATATGCCAATATGAATCCTTAATAATTCTGTGTCTGTGAAAGGGTTGTGTCTCAGACAGATAGACCGATCCACACAGATGTGACCGGAATGGACCGCTGGAAGTTTTTCAAACGGTAGGACGTATAGAAAAATGAATGTGAATCACAATAGCTAAACAAAACAGTTTTTTATTAGTGGAAGTGTACAAATAAGAATAATGTTTTTCTTCATTTTCTTTCTCTCAGTCCTCTTATTCCTTTCGCTCAACAGATTCCTCCTGATGTTGTCTTTGCTTTGCCAAAGTAAGTCAAATGGTGCTTGTCACTTCAGCATTGCTCTGTTAAGAGTTATTTATTAAATACCAAAAACTGAACTTTCTATACATCTGTCTCTCCACTATTTATCTCACAGGTCTGACCTCCTTTCTGCTTCGGATGGAGATGGAAAACGGTCCCCCACTCCGTTCCAGCGGAGCGTTGGAGTTCAGACTGATTATCGGGAGAACGAGACACAAACAGACCCCTTCACTCCAGACTATGCGGTTCGTCCTGGGACAGCCCCTCCTGAGCTGCTCACACTGGCCACACTCACATGGGGTAAACAGCACGTAATATAATAATCATACATAATACTTATCTCTCACCAGTGCTTAATCTAATCTAATGCAGGTCGACAATGTTGCACAAACGTGCGCATGTGTAGCTCCAAGCGTTTGTGTCTACACACTTGCTGAGATGTTTCGGGACTAACAGTGGTTGTTTTCAGGCCGTGGGCTGCCTGCGGGGCTGGCAGAAGTAGAGATGATTGAGAGGGCAAGAATGAAGAGAGCTTGGGAGGCAAATCTGCCCCCACTGAATGACCTCTCTCAGCTGGACAAGAGGGGAAGGATGATGGAGGAGATGGAGAGGAAGGAGTGGGCATTCAGAGAGAAGGAGATAGAGAAGTGAGCACTGCTTATAGGAATAGTTTTCCCAGTTTGATTAATTTGGGCAGTTCACTCACACATTATTTGCAGTGGTTTCTCACACCGTATCAAGATACTCTGTAGCTGGATAAGGTGGATGTTTGTTAAAATAAAAGTCTAAGGGGCTGTTCGGACACTAAAAAGACGAAACACAATGCTCGGGAATAGTAAAACAAAAAAATAGCACTGCGCAGAATGTCTCTGTCAGGTTGCCATCAAATAAAACAAGTTTACTTGCTACTGTAACCAAAAGCTCACAACACTTGCCCCGCCTCCAAGGTCTTCTGATTGGTCCACTGTTTTGGAACTGGCGCATTAATGAGCGGTGCTGCCTGTAAAAGTTGAAATTCTTTTAATTTGACATGCTGTCATGTATGAGACACTGCAACAGATGGGAGATGCGAGCATACATTTTCGTCTAGCACATGTTTACATAGAAAAACAATGGAAAAGTAGTGCACTGGAATGATCAACGCATTCTTTGTGAACAGCCCCTTAAGAGTCTAAAATAATACTCTTAAATGCACTGCTACAATGCACAAACACATTCATGTTGACTGGGTTGTTTGTCATGTGTTTTCTTAGGCTGCAGGAGGCACGGCTGACCCTGCTGGTGCAGCTTCTGCGTCAGAGGGAGGAGAAGCAGGAGGAGGTCAAGATGGATCGACTGGATGTGAGCTTTTCCCAGCACCAGCTAGAGAAGGAGGCGCGGATTAAGAAGATACGCAATGACTACATCGCTTGTGAGGCCACAGTCAGATAAATCATCATGTTTACATTGCGCTTAAAAGGACCCATTCTGTTTAAGTCAGTAATCATGTAATCAGAAATGATGTTGAGTTGCTTTTAGAAAGTGTGTGTTTGCTTTTAGATCATGTACTGTAAATGCAAAAATAATGTGATTTTACTGTATTTGTACACATTTCCGTGCTTTCCGACCTGAGGCATGACCCGCATCTATTGCATAAATCAGCAAAAATGTGTTTTATCAAATACATTTAAAGGGTTACTCCACCCCAAAATGACAATTTAGTCATTATTCACTTACCTGCATGTCGTTCCAACTCCATAAAAGCTTAGTTCGTCTTCGGAACACAATTTAAGATATTTTAGATAAAAACCGGGAGGCTTGTGACTGTCCCATTGACTGCCAAGTAAATAACACTGTCGAGGTCCAGAAAAGTATGAAAAGCATCGCCAGGGATGTCTACAAAAAGTATTCTCGTTGCTTCATAACATTACAGTCGAACCCCTGATGTCACATGGACTATTTTACCGGTGGACCTTGATCCTTGCTGTCTGTGGAGGGTCTGAGAGCTCTCAGATTTCATAAAAAATATCTTAATTTGTGTTCCGAAGATGAACGGAGGTCTTACAGGTTTGGAACGACATGAGGGTGATTAATGACAATTTTCATTTTTGGGTGAACTATTCCTATAAAAACATGTTTCATGTATAAAAACTATAGCTTCTGACAGCACTGCAGGAGTAAGCAGCGTCATCCAGTGTTTGATTGGTAAACATCCTTAGCATCTCAGCTAGGGTCTAAAATGAACACTGGAAGAGCAAAATATGAGCAAAAATCAGCATTGACAAGTAAATGAAACTTTTACTTGGTAGATGGTAGGATTAACAAATGTTGCAATTTAGAGCTGTGTAGTCTGATGTGCTGCGTGTGTTCGAGCGAGTGTGGTCATTGTGTTCATTTATACACAAGCTGCTTATGATCCAGAGTTTTCAGTGTTTCAAACATGACACACACTTCCCAAATGTCCTTCCCTAAAATGTTCTATATATGTTCTTAACATAAGCGAAGGTTTAGGTCTCCCATACATCAGTTCCATGAAAATATAATCTTATAAATAATTTTTTTTGTGAGGCATGATAAAAAGCCATCATTTCTACAAAATTACATATTCAAATCTTGAACTAAATGAAGCACAGCATGTTTTAAGAGCTGTCAGGATATTTGTGTTTAAACCAGACTACATGCTTAAGTCAGATTATCCTGATTTATGAAATAATAAGCATGTACTACAAACTGACATCATTTATTGATAATGTTCCTGTTTTTCAAAGCAATGCGGAAGCTGCTGGCTAAACGGAGGAATGTGGAGGGAAAGCTGGAGAGACGTGATATCATAAAGGATTACTCCGATTATGGGTTTCAGACATACGCACCTCGGTCACAGATTGGCCAGATCCCTGGCGCCAACGCCAACCGCAACGTGGTCAAGAGTCACTTTCTCAGAACGTATGAAGGTCTGCTTCTGTCTACAGACGGTGTTTTCCTTATGATTATTCAGGATACAGTAGAGTTTATAGTTAATGATTTTTTAGTCATTTTATTTGAGAAATATTTACTTAATGCAAATAACATTTTTATTCTAATGTCTTTCTTTGTTCAATATATTCTGATATTCTTTATTTTATTTTTGAACATTTTATCCATAAAAATAAATTACCCTATTCTACTTCTGAAATCAGATCAAGGAGTTTATTGAGAAGTGTGCTATATGATATAATATAAGTTTTGTTTTGTTTTTATAATAAAAATAATAAAATATTTTTTGATAAATGTATAAATGTACACAAATCTAGTGTTTATATAGTCATTTTAGTATTTCCTGAAAACAAAAACTTTAACTTTTGTCAGCAAACTTGATTACATATTTTGATTAATTTATTTTAATTCTTATTATTTTTACTATATTATATTTTAAAGTATACAATTATATTTAACTTTTTTCCCTTATTCATCTAAATCAAATGAGTCAGCTTATTAATCAAAGATTAAGTGAACCCCAAACAGAATTGGTGTTTAAAATTAGCTTGTAATCAGAATATTATAGAGATTTAGAGATTTCCTTTAAAATAAGTTATTTTTCAAGCACAACCTTTTCAGCTGAAATTTGAATCACCGCGGATGTGGTAAAGGCCTGCTGTGACATCACTGTTTCTCAGGTCTGTTAGAACTGGAGGCAGGTCTTCCTCCATCCGTCATGGAGCCTCGAATCAAAGTGCCAAGACCTAAAGTGACTAAAGGCTACATCACACGCTCAGCCCGCAGAGAACTAGAGCTCATGAAGACTCATCAGGTAAAGAGCAGCTGGGTGCTTTTCACACTTCATCAGTGTGGGAGGAGGTGAGGAAGTGACAGATATCCCCCTGAGCTCTCCTTTCCCACTAGGCTCTGAAGGAGGAGAAGGGCCGTGTGGTGAAAAAGAAGCCTTTGCGGTTCCTCTTTAAGACGGAAAACCTGCTCCACGACCTCCAACCCCTGCGGTGGAAGACCCGCCAGAGGTACAGACCACATTCATGCTGTACACAATTCAGTTCTTCCTTCTGATCTGGCTTTTGATGAGAAGGTGCGGTTAGCACGTCAAAACATGCCTGTATAGGGGCGGTCTGGGCAGCCTGGAGTTCTAAGCACACCTTTGTGATTCTCTAAACTAGTGGTTTTCAGCTAGTGGGTCACGACCCCAAATTGGGTTTATAACTTTCTGATAGAGTCAGCAAAAATTGGCCGCAAAGATAAAGATACTAAAGAGGACACAACCCAGATGACATAACATTCTGGTTGCAATGAGGATAAAAATAGTTTGTGCCAAACAATGTTGGTATTATTTTAGTGAACAATTATCAGATTTCTAAATATAATAAGTAAATATAAATTTAATTTCGATTTTGATTTTAAGGACATTTTTGAACACTTTGATACTTTGTGTACTCTAAAAAGTGACCTAAAGCAAGACATTGATTCCCCTTTAATTGTACTTTGTTACAGTACTTTTATTGTAAGATATTACTAAAAGTGATTATCTGTACTTTCACTTATTTATATTTTCAAGGAAATAATCAAACCTAAGAGTATTTAAAAAGCATATGACTATATTTCTTAAAACACTTAAGAACACTTAACAATTGCACTTTTTAATGCCAAATTAAAGTTAAGTTGTACTTAAGATTTAAAATCATTGTTTTAATAAACTGTTATAATGCTATAAGGAGTTCACTTATTATGATGTGTTCACTATCATACTAAAACATGCAAAGTGCTTGATTATAATGAAACTAGTGAGTAATTCAATATTACATTTAATACACTTTAAAGTATGAGTAACTACTAAAAATAATTGTTTGTCTGTACAAACGGGGGTTAAGCATGTTTCTAAGACAATAGCAGTTATTATGAAATTACATGTAAAGATGCACTTAAGTCTTACTTAAGTGGGTCAAAAAGCACTCTGAAGTTCAGCTAATTGCATTAAATATCAATTTAAACTGTAATGCCTTTTTATTTAATTGCACTTAGCATGCAATTTCTCAAATATTATTTTAAATAATACAATTGCTGTAATAGTTACAGTTAGACTGTGCTCAAAAGTCCTAAAAGAATCACTGCTCTAAATTGATCTGAGGATACTATATGATATATTGACTTTCGCTGAATCAGTTATTTTGTAATTCTTTCTGTATGATGTGTTTATCATTCTGAGATATGGATGTTATGTCTATAACAGGGAGATGAGGAAAGGGAACTGGCCATTATCTTTCTGCAGAAAGTGCTGAGAGGAAGATCCGTGCAGAATCAGGTAAGGCTCAGTGGGGGGAGCGTGCTTTTCTAACGGATGTCGTCGATGTGAATGGATAATCATCTGGTGGATGGCAGATGTTCGAGGAAAAAGAGAAACGCTTGGAACTGATCCAAGAACTGCGCACCACCCACGCACTGCAGAAGGAGGAACAGGACAAGAAGGAGGTGGAGAAACAGGTCACACTCGCCCTGCAGAGACAGAGAGACATCCAGTCTGAAAGAGTAAGACCGGAGATGTAAATGTTTAAGATATGAAAATAAGCACCTGCTGTAAGCATGTGAACTTTGACCGATAAAACTGCATACTTATCTCAGTACAATCATAATACAGGTTTTTAGGCATTCACAACATCAGCTCTGCTTTGGCATGTACCGCTGATCTTTTCTGGGCTTCTCAGCATGGGTCACATTCTGAAGAGTCACGGTTTCATGTTTTGAAATGAAACGGTTTAATGTACAATGAAAACATTTTCATATTTTTTTCAGTTTTTTTTTCTTCTCTCAGTGAAGAATAATACAAATAATGTAAGCTATTTTTAACAAAGTCACTGATCATTACAGTCTGGTCGTAAAAGTTTGCAGAGCATATTTTATTATTAAAGGAATAGTTCACACAAAAAATGAAAATCTGCTGAAAATGTACTCTCAGGCCATCCAAGATGTAGATTAGTTTGTTTCTTCAATCAAACAGATGCAGAGAAATTTAGCATTACATCACTTATGCAGTGAATGGGTGCCGTCAGAATGAGAGTCTAAACATCTGATAAAAATCTCACAATAATCCACACGGACTCCACACGATTCCAGCCCTTCAATTAACATCTTTTGAATTGAAAAGCCGTGTTTCTGCAAAAAAAAGCAAATCCATCATTAAAGCATTTATACTGTAAACAGTCACTGTAGCCAAAATATGAGTTGCTTATCCATAAGTCAAAGTTTCCAGTTTCACTTTGGAAAAAGTCCATCCCCACACAAAATCCATTCACATATTTGTTTAGAACAATGTTTCACTAGTTCTCTTAATGTTTCTCTCGTGATTCAGACGAGATGCCTTTTTTTCATTTGAGAAAGCTATTTTCTGGACAAGACTCAAATTTGATCTGTAACCAATGGTTTTAAGTTTAGATTCTTTAGGTTAAGTTTAGACAAACACACAGGTTTTCACCTCAAAAGACATTAATTGATGGCCTGCAGTCTTGTGGATTATTGTGATGTTTTTTTTATCAGCTGTTTGGACTCTAATTCTGACGGCACCCATTCACTGCAGAGGATCCTCTGGTGAGCAAATTATGTAATGATACATTTTAAATTTTGAGGTAAAGTGTTTAATTATTTGATAACTTATATAAAAAAGTGCAGTATAGCATACATTTCACTTAAAAGGAAGAAGCAATGTTTAAAGAAATAGACTTTTAGTCTTAAAGGAGAGGACTATACATTTTAAATGTAAAAACATTTTAAAAAGCTTATTTAACATAAAACATTTTGCCTCAGGCCAAAAATATGGTCTGTTTGTGGTCTAATAAAAAGAAAACATAAAGTCAATGAACAAAACACTGTAAGAATGAGCTATAGTATCTCATGTACTAACCTGATTAAATAATTGTTATTCCTTCTCTCAGGTGTCTCAGAATGAGTCCTATATATCTGGCCTGTCTGGAGGAGTGATAGTGGACATGCTGGACTTTCTATCTAAAGAGTTGGTCCGGCTGCAGGAGGAAAGACGAATCCATGCCTTCACTCTATTGGCTGAGAGAGACCGTCGTACTCGTGAGGCTGAGGAGAGTGGAAGGCGGCAGATCGAGGAAAGGAGACGCAGAGAGGAGGATGAGATATTTAAACAGGTTATCTAGAATATCCATTCACAATAAACATGCTCTTATCTCTACCTAACAAAATCATACACTACCATTCAAAAGGTTGGGTAAAAATGTATCATTTGATGCAGCAAGGAATGTGTTACATTGACCAAAATTGACCGTATAGACATTTTTCATATTTACATTTTTGTTCATCAAAGAATGTGTCGGTTTCCACAAAAATATTAGGCAGCACAAATATTTTCAACATCGATAATAATCAGAAATGTTTCTTAAGCAACAGATCAGAATATTAGAATGATTTCTGAAGGATCATGTGAAGACTGGAGTAATGATGCTGAACATTTCAGCATATCCGGAATAAATGATATTTTTAAACATTCATGCTGAAACTGTTATTTTAAATTGGAATTACAGTATTACTGTATTTTTATCAAATAGATGCAGCCTTGGTTAGCATAGGAGACTTCTTTTAAATTCTTTACAAAAATAAAAAATGACCTTTAACTTCTGAACGTTGGCGTATGTTAGTGTATGTAAATGGTTTATTTCCTTTAGTAAAGCACACCATAGAAGTCTTCAATAATGTCAAGAGGCAATCAAAATTCACTTTTTTTATGTGTACACTAGTCATATTGTGTAAGATGTCCTCTTGTTCTGCAACCTGCATCTTTGCAATCTTCCTTTTCTATCTGAGATCTGTCTATCTGTATATCATTTGGTATCAGGTGGTCATGATACATCAGGACACAGTAGACATGTACCTGGAGGATGTCATCCTGGGCTCCATTAATCAGACAGCTGAAGCTCAGGCCAGAGAGGAGATTCATCGCAAGGCTGAGGAGCTGAACGACATCACGTATGCCATGGAGGAGATGTACGTTCCTGGTCTCGAATGCTGTGACATCCAGTTAAACCAGTTTGAAGAGCTTGTATCTAGATTGCTTACTGTTGACAATGAAGCACAAACTCTTAAAACCATGCTAGATATTTCAGCGAGGTCAAAATATTTTGAATGATCCAAATAAAACACAAAAGGGATACAATATATTAAAGCACCTTTAGATTTCAATATGTAGAAAAGATTCTCTCAGCCCTGTTCTGACATTCAAAGGCTGTAAGACATGTTTCTCACTGACAATTAGACAGTCAATTCAATTCAAGATCATTGTTGACTACCAATGATGTCTGAATTACATGAGAATAGACCCAAACGGTGTTGATTCGAATGCTTTCTGTTATTATAACCTTCAGTATTTAGTAAAGACAGGTCATATAAAATAAAGACCTTGATAATATTAATGCATGTAAGGTGTACATAAGATGACTCTCTTTCGCTTTCAGAAGGTCTTGAAAATAAAATATACAAAGCCATGCTTAGATTTGTCTACAGGACGACTTCCACCCATTGTGCTCTGCCTGTTTAAAAACTCTGCAACATTTGAACTTTCATATCCTGCTGGCAAAAAGCAGAGAAACACAGTCACAGTCTAAGATAGATAAAATATGAATGAAATCTGTGTCTATATGGTCTTTCCCTTGATAAATGATGGATGTCAGATGTGACAGCACACCTGTAGGAAGTCACTAGAATCAGATACGGTGTATTTGCAGGCATATCACTAATCTAATAAACATTGTATGATCAAGTTGCAAAGATCATTGTTACTGTATGTGTCCTTCAGCGAGACTGCCAGCGTTACCTGTTTTAGAGCGTTTCCTTTGTCACAAACAGAATCAATCTGCTCTAAACGGTCTGTGTTGTGTCTTTTTTGGTCTGTATACGTGCAGGAGGAACAGTCAGCAGTCTGAAGAGATTGTGGCAGAACTCGTCTACAGATTCCTCATTCCTGAGGTCCAGAAGATTGCTGTCAGAGAAAGAGGCGAGTTATTCAATCAGACAGATAATCAGTGAGATACCAAGATATTACAGTTCATCGCGATTAATCATTTGACCGCAACAATATATATATATATATATATAAACACTTTAGATGCAAAAGCTTCTAAGTGCTGTCTGAAATGCTCTTCTAAAATGAGCACTTTTATCATGCTCTTATACTTATGTTTAGTTATTTCACTTTAATTGCATAGAAAATGACCTATACATTGCCATTAGAGTAAAATTACTGAACCCAAACACAGGAGTCTGATGAAAATGCTCTTTTAGATTTTTAGATGAAAATTTCAGAAGGCACATAGAGGCTTTTGCATCTAAACTCTTTATATACAGTGGGGCAAAAAAGTATTTAGTCAGCCACCAATTGTGCAAGTTCTCCCTCTTAAAAAGATGAGAGGCCTGTAATTTTCATCATAGGTATACCGTAACTATGAGAGACAAAATAAGAAAAAAAAATCCAGAAAATCACATTGTATGATTTTTAAAGAATTTATTTGCAAATTATGGTGGAAAATAAGTATTTGGTCAATAACAAAATTTCATCTCAATACTTTGTTATATACTCTTTGTTGGCAATGACAGAGGTCAAACGTTTTCTGTAAGTCTTCACAAGGTCTTCACACACTGTTGCTGGTATTTTGGCCCATTCCTCCATGCAGATCTCATCTAGAGCAGTGATGTTTTGGGGCTGTCGCTGGGCAACACGGACTTTCAACTCCCTCCAAAGATTTTCTATGGGGTTGAGATCTGGAGACTGGCTAGGCCACTCCAGGACCTTGAAATGCTTCTTACGAAGCCACTCCTTCGTTGCGGGCGATCATTGTCATGCTGAAAGACCCAGCCACGTTTCATCTTCAATGCCCTTGCTGATGGAAGGAAGTTTTCACTCAAAATCTCACGATACATGGCCCCATTCATTCTTTCCTTTACACAGATCAGTCGTCCTGGTCCCTTTGCAGAAAAACAGCCCCAAAGCATGATGTTTCCACCCCCATGCTTCACAGTAGGTATGGTGTTCTTTGGATGTATCTCAGCATTCTTTCTCCTCCAAACACGACAAGTTGAGTTTTACCAAAAGTTATATTTTGGTTTCATCTGACCATATGACATTCTCCCAATCCTCTTCTGGATCATCCAAATGCTCTCTAGCAAACTTCAGACGGGCCTGGACATGTACTGGCTTAAGCAGGGGGACACGTCTGGCACTGCAGGATTTGAGTCCCTGGCGGCGCAGTGTGTTACTGATGGTAGCCTTTGTTACTTTGGTCCCAGCTCTCTGCAGGTCATTCACTAGGTCCCCCGTGGTTCTGGGATTTTTGCTCACAGTTCTTGTGATCATTTTGACCCCACGGGTGAGATCTTGCATGGAGCTCAGATCGAGGAGATTATCAGTGGTCTTGTATGTCTTCCATTTTCTAATAATTGCTCCCACAGTTGATTTCTTCACACCAAGCTGCTTACCTATTGCAGATTCAGTCTTCCCAGCCTGGTGCAGGTCTAAAATTTTGTTTCTGGTGTCCTTTGACAGCTCTTTGGTCTTGGGCATAGTGGAGTTTGGAGTGACTGTTTGAGGTTGTGGACAGGTGTCTTTTATACTGATAATGAGTTCAAACAGATGCCATTAATACAGGTAACGAGTGGAGGACAGAGGAGCCTCTTAAAGAAGAAGTTACAGGTCTGTGAGAGCCAGCAATCTTGCTTGTTTGTAGGTGACCAAATACTTATTTTCCACCATAATTTGCAAATAAATTCTTTAAAAATCCTACAATGTGATTTTCTGGATTTTTTTTTCTTATTTTGTCTCTCATAGTTGAGGTATACCTATGATGAAAATGACAGGCCTCTCTCATCTTTTTAAGAGGGAGAACTTGTACAATTGGTGGCTGACTAAATACTTTTTTGCCCCACTGTATATATGGTAAAAAAATCCTACATTAGTCTTGGGTTTAAGTCTGTAAACTAGTACTGAAACACTACATCTAGCATTGCACCTTTGAGTGACATGATGATAACACTGTCTTTTTTCCATGACTGAGACATATAAGAGTGTCATAAAAGCTGACTGTGCATAAAAGCTTGAAGTTTATGATGTTACAGACCACATAAAAACAGAGAAAAAACGCCTAGTTCAATTTTTAGGTTTGCTCAACAGTCAGTTTATATATATCGTGACATTGCAAACATCGTTCTGCTGTACTGTAGTGCCTTCTACTAATATCTTAAAAGATTTGAAAAGCCTCATACAGGTCTTTTTCAATGCAAAAATTGTCATATTACCAGTACTACTATTAGTTAAGCTTGACTTTTTAATGACCTGTGAGTTTGACGTGTGTATGTATCCCAGTGGGAGTCATGTGGCCCGTGTTATATATTTAATGAATTATCCTCACTATTTGCCATGGTCTGTTTTAATTAATTTTAATTGAAATGCCTCTGTGTAATAAAAACCCTGTTAATATAATGCAGTATATCTGTTTAGACTCTACAGCTTGCTCAGGTGACTTCAACCACATGACTTTCTACATACAACTAAATTTAAATGGATGATTTTTTGGGGATAAAAGGGGATAGGTCACCAAAAAAATGAACTTTCTATTATTAATTTACTCACTGCGTGTCCTACAATGCTGTTTGATGTTATTTCTTAAGAAAGTTACACAAAGCTTTCCATTCATTAAAAGCGGATTGTGACCCGTGACTGTCAACCTCCATAAAGAACAAAAAGCAGCATAAATGATCAGAAAGTGTTCTTCTAAACAGTTATGGATCATTGTGGAAAAATAAATGTGATGCATGGTGCTGATGAAATCAAGGACAGTTATCTGTCTCCCAGTAAGATCCTGGCAGGTATGAATCATTAAGTTAGACTTTGAATAATATTGTTTCCCGTGTGACTTTTCTTTGATCAGCAGGAAAGACGAGTGCCATTATCAAAAACAGATCACATGTGAACTGTCATGACACCCATTCTGTTGTGAGCCTGACCTTTCCTTGAAACCTCTTTACAGTTTTTACATTTCATCACAGTTTTGAAGGGATCAACTAGTGCTTCTCCGCTGGTTTTGCAAGTGGTGACCCAACACAGTACAACAATGTACAAAATGTCCCTAAAGTCAAATACTGAAATTCATTTTGTTCAATTATATTTAAATAATAGAAAATGTAGTAAATATTTTATATTTATAAACAATTATAATAACATTAATTTCTGCAACCAGTAATTCTTCACACAAACCGTTTTGTGCCATAAACTGTCATAAACCCGAATTGTATTTTCTTTAACCTTTGTTCATGGTTTGAGGATGAGGGCAAGGTACACAACCTGTTCACGTCGGCTAATTTGGCACCTTTCATCAAGTGACAACTATAACTCAACTCTAGGTGGCACTATAATAAGTATCTTTTTGTTTTTGATAACAACCTAACTGTCGCTTCGAAACGAAGCAGGTTTTTCTCTGAATCTTTAAGTTCCCCGAGTCTCCATGCATAGTAATTCCATCGTTTCATTTGTAAGTGTTTTTTCAGGCTTTGTCTTGCCACTCAGAACAGACATATAACCCAACATTGGCCCACCAATTGAAAAGTACTCTTTGCTCATTCTCTTTTAGTTCGCCAGAGCCAGAGAAGGCATCTGCAAGCAGCTCGTTCAATCATCAGTAGCAGCGCTGGATCTTCTGCGGTCTCCCAGCCTCCATCTCCATCAGACAGAGCATCATCAGCCGTCCTGAATGACATACTGAGCCAAGTAGAGGAGACTGTTCCCAGAACTGTGACCCCAAGAGACCCTGGACCAGCACTAAACAATCTGACCAGTGATCCAACAGCAGACGCTCCCAACGGGAATGGAGAACATGCAGATTAAGCCCATGAGCAGTAATAAAAAACATTACAATTCATGACCATTACTAGGCCTTATAGCTGTTTGTGTTTGTTGTCATAATAGCTTAGTTGATTTTTCTTGCTGTACTGTAGAGACAGAAAGAGTGAATGAACTTTGAAGGAACGGCGAGAGTCCAAAGTTAATGGTTACGCAATAAAACCAGTACTTAATTTCTCAGTAAGTGCCACTTTTTCCCATTAATAATGGAACACGTCAAAGTCTGTAGATTACTCAATGTAAAGCATAGCTTAAAAGCAAAGACTTTTTCATTTTCATTTGTATGAGAAAAACACATAAAAGACCATCATTTGAAAGAATTTCAGGTACAGTTTTTCTCCGACCATTCATTAGATCCTGTCTGAGAAATGGTTGTATCCTGAAATGATAGACAGAATGAAAGGGAGATTTAGTAGGCCTGTTATTCTGTTATTGCATAGCTCAACTGAGAATCTGTAGATCTTATGTTCCTTCTTAAATCACTTAAATTCAAGTGTTTGTGAATCTAAACAAAACTTGTTCACATTTACATGAAAAATCTCATTTCAATTCTACAGTCTTGCCTTCTGACTACCGGATTGAATCATTCATATAATCGGCTTTGCATAACACCATGCGTTTACCTGAACAGGCACAAATAAGTTTAGCATCCTTCGGTGTGAGTAGCACCGCACACATTGCTACACAATTGACAATGTGTTGCAAAAAAAAACTGTACACATTCACGTTACACGATTTGACTGATTTTTATGTAGAAAGGGCGACAGCACCTCATTACAATACATTATCATTCATGTTTTCATAGCTGGTCAAATTCAGAAACAAAACTAAATTCATTTTTGAGAGCAAGGGGGCCACTGGTGTTTCGGGGCCCTACGCAGCTTGCGTATTCTGCGAATAGGGAGGATCGGCTCTGATTTTGGCCACAGTTTTCTCTCCTACACCACCACCAGTGTGCAGCATCCACTTGGATGATGGGACGGCTGCCACAGGACAACGGCGCCAGTGCGCTCACCACACACCAGCCATATATATATATATGACTAGACTTTTATTTATCAGATGAACACAAACTAAGATCTAAATCATCTAAAATAAATCATCTCTCTTCTAAGACAAGTATGGGATGTCCAAAGATTTCACTTTAAGAATACACAAAGTAAATATGACAGTAACTCATACAACCCTGTTAAGGAATCAATATTTTTAACTTCACCGTCGTGTTCACTTTGTGTAGTTTCTAAAATGGTCCTGTCCCCTTGAATTACACGGACTAAAAATCTTTGCTTGTGTTCATCTGAAGGAAGTCATAAACATCTGGGAAGACATGAGTATCTTAATTTTTGAGGGGAATTATCACTTTTAATAAATATGTGATGCAGAGTTTAGAAACATGTTCACGACAGAATGCAAGAATGGACTGAATTAATGAGGAGAGGCATAGAATAAAATAAAAATACAACATTAACGTTTTGAAAGGCCACTTTTTTGTGTTGTCTACGTCACTGTCTAAAAGGATAATTCACCTTTTAATTGTTTATTTGGGGCATTTATATTTGGGCTTTTTCTCAGAAAATATTGCTACATAATTATTAGTGACTCATTATATGAATTAATGAGCAAATCATGTAACTATTAAGATAAAAAAAATATTAATTGAGAGTCCAAATTCCTACTCAATGTGTCACAAAATGACATTATTAAAACAACTGATCCACTACCTGATAAAAACATCACTAAACATCAATTACAATTGAGTAAACATACAATGTTCATTTAAACATTTTCTTATATTTAAACATTTAATTACTCAATCTTGTGCAATCACTCAGCCAATATATTACACAGCTAATGGCTCTTTCAAACAGAAAGAATAACATTGAACACATAAAACACACCTTTGCGAGCTCAACATGCTTCCTCAGATCTGATGGTGAACTTCTGAACCCAGATGTTTACCTGATGAAAGTCATAACTGAAGTAGAACTGTGTGTGTGCTTGATGCTGGAAACAATGATCACTGGTTCTCACGTTAAACATGCACTTTACCATATTTAATGTGCATAAAATCAAATAAAAATGTAATGTACTTTTTAAGTTTAAATAAAATTGCAAGGAGTAAAAAGTAGCCTGTTTTTTCTTCAGAAATGCAATCAAGTAAAAGTACAATTAGTCAGTTTAAATTGTACTTGAATAATGTAAAATCCCCCAAAATAATACTTAAGTAATAAAGTAAAATTACTCAAGTATTTTACACCTCTGGTGATTTGTGGAAGTAAAACTAAAATGATCAACAAAGTTAAAAATAGTCTGTGTTTTAATTAGGCTTCTAAGGCTTAATTACGTTAACTAATGTGAGGTGTAATTGAGGAATATCAATACATCGCTGGCTTACAAACACGGCAAGCTACCTGTACTGCTGCAGCAGTAGTTACATAATTTTCTATAAACAAATTGCATAATGCTCCATTCAGTTTGCCCCGCATGTGATTGGTGGTGTTTTCTTTTATTTCCCCTCCCTCTCGACTTTCAGACTGTCTGCTCTTTTGACTGATCAGGAAATTAGGAAAACAAGCAACGGCATTCGCGTCTATAGCGAGAACATAGGACATGTTTGCTCGCTTTCCATCAAGCGTGTCCTTCTCGGGATATCTGTAACCAGGAAGTAAGTCTCTGGGGCAGCTGTGTGTACAATGCGTTCTTTAAAATCAGGATTGTAAGTCAGTAAATGCGAAACAGATCGTGTCATGATTGAGGTCAGAGCTCGGTGATCATGGTCACGTTGAGGCTTTACGTGAATGTCGTGCTGAAATGACATGGTAAGTGCTTTTGTTTTTATTTAGCTACTGAAGTAAAGTAGGTTGCGTAACGTTAACGTGACAGCAACTGTTGAACGTGCACTACTAATAAATAATTCCGCTTACAAACTACAGGAATTGAAACATACTGTACTGTTGAGGTGTCGTCTCGAGGGTCAGATAAAGCGATTTACAAACTTCTGCTGTCAGTACAACAAGCTATAAACAGTCAGCAAGTGTCTTTATATTCAGCGCGACGCATACATTCCCGAGGCTGTGAATCTGTTGTAGATCCCAGTCAGACCAGTCGTCTGCTTAACTTTAACCCAGTGCCACTTCACTTCTGAGCATTAGTAATGAACCCGAATCAATTATCACGCCATTGTTTGAGCTCATTCAGTCGCAGCAGTTGTCCCGATATTGCATTCATTTTAATATTCGCACAGCAGATGTTGTAAGTGCTTACTGTGCGGTTTATGTATTAAAATATGTATTTGTTTACAATGCGTTCGGTCACATTAGTGCTTCTGAATATAATGACTATGATTTGACTGCAGGTAATGCTGATATGCATGATATTGTGTGATATCTTTCACATATTAATTAAATAAAATGATTAGTAACAACACGCCGTCGACCGTGTATTATCACAAATAAAATGAATTATATTCGAATCCATATTATCCCGAAGCTGTGATGAAATTTACTCTCCCTCATGTCATTCTTGTTTGAGGTCCTTCATTGGAGCGTAAAAGAAGATATTTTGAGAAATGTCATAGTTTTTGTCCATACAATTGAATTCAATTGGCTCCAATGTTGTTTGGTTCCCAAGATTCTTCAAATCAATATTTGTGTTTCTCTGAAAATACAAAATATTTTATTTAATTTACTGAAGAAAAAAAAAGTAATACAGGATTGGAACAACATGACGGTGAAATGATGACAGACTTCAACTATTGAAGTTCTTTCTCATTCAGATCTCTTCTGGTTAATGAGTTTTGCTTTAACTGAAGATTTCTTAGCTTTTAGCTGTGTTTAGCATATTAACGGTGGACTGACACACGAGACCCGAAGGTCGCACTATGCTCAGTTGTACAGAATGACCTGTGTGAACGGTCGGCCACTATTCAGAAATATTTGACTGAATGCCATGACCAAACCAATTTGTTTTTGAGAGAGTTGTGCACTAATATGAAGTAACTTGCAAGTCAGGCTAAATACGTTTGTTTGTATAGTTCTGCATCAAAAAAAGAAAGAGACCAAAGCTTCAAGCTTTGTGTGTCACCAAGAATCACATGTACAGACTCAAAGCTAGAAAACCTGTGTAGATGCTTATTATCATATAAGCTCATAATGTAAAGCTTCTGAATGTTAACGAAGTTACACTTTGGCTGAAAGTTGTGTTGTGTTTTAAAAAAGAATTTCAGGATGTATAGCTCCTTATTTTCAGCAGAATCATTATTTTATTATTTTCCTCATTGAATAAGAACAAATCTATAAAGAGTAAATGGAAATGTATTTTTGACCAAGTGTCCAGGGTCTTAAAATGAAACTCATCTATTACGGCTGACCATAGTAAAGTGAAATGATAGATTTCTGCGTTAGATTTATATCGGATCATATTGATTTTTATATTTTTTTGCGGTGTTGAGCATTGTAACCACACAGATTTCTGTTAATCTTATGAATGCAGTGGCCAATCCGAGGTGTTTAGATTAGACGCTACTGAAAAACACAGATTAGTTCGGTGAGCCTGCCAGACGAGGCCTTCACAATTAGCAGGTCTCTTTCAAAGAAACGATTGCCTTAAAAAGGAATAATAATAATAATTGCCCCTGAAAATTGTTTCCTGAAGACAAATAATAGAAAAGCAGTTTTTTGAGCTAGACCTTTAGTTGGCAGAAATACAGTGCAGTAGACTGATTAATAATAATAATAATAATAATAGCCTAAATGATAATTATTTAGCTTTTTTGAAGACTTTCCTTCTTAAATTTATAATTAAACAAAAAGTCAATATTTGCTCCATTTTGTTTCAGTTAGTCTAACTATCCGACGAATGCTTTGTGCAGTTCGTACTGTTGGCCTGTTTCTAATGTGATGAGCTTGCAGTTAGCTAAACATGAGCTGCTGAACTAATGTGTACTGTGTTGTTTGGACATTCAGGAGAGTTGCTTTTTCCAATATATCATTACTGAAATTACCTTTCAAATAAAATAAATGATGGTAGCCTAGAGATACACATTCTCTTAATGAATACAAATAAGGATACACAATAAATACACAACATGTCAAAGAACCAGAAGGACAAACCAATGCGATGTTGCATTACAGTGAAACTATGGTGTACTTCAATTTGTATTTACATTTAAAGTGAGTCTTGCATTCTCAGCACATCAATAATGGTTCATCAAGTAATACTGAGAGAAGAAAGCTATTAAGAGATGTTATGTTAATACGCCTATACACTTCTGCAGTTTATTTAGCCTGCAGTGCACAGGTTCAGTTTATGAGTTATCTGTAATCTAGTATAGTATAGCCCTCTACAATGCGAATAAATCACAGTGTGAGTTGGAGGCTAAGTATAAGTTTAGCACAGATATATTCACTCGTGGAATACTGACTGAGCGCTTCAGAGTTTCTGAAATAATGCACAGTCTCATTGGCTGGCGCTCACCTGTTATCATCTACCTGGTCTCATGGCATTTACGTACCTGGGTGCACTTTTTAGCGAGACATGAAATACGTAACAATAACTACATTACTGCAGTTTCTATACAAAACAAACACTAGAGGCAGTAAAACTCTGACACCTTTTACTCCTTTTCACACAAATTTACAGAGTTTTGATTTAATAAAGCGTAATTTTTGCACAATTACTTGAAGAATATCATGTTACGACTTCAAAACAATATTAATATGCAAGGATATTTGAAATTTGATGCTTTTGATTGTTAGCATCACACATCTCCAGCTTCAAATCTATATGTTTTTATTGACAGTAAGTTTGTTCGGTAGCTCACGGAGTACAGAAACGTACTTAAGAGGCGAGGAGCTCCGGCTCGAATCCCGTGTAATCACGGTTTGACAATGCAGTTCAAATCTGCATATAAGGCAGTTGAAATGGCACAGTTGCATCATCAAATACGGTTTTATATCAGTTTTGCATTTGTTACCACTATCGGATGCTTTAGGGTTGGGTTTGGTGTAGGGCATGATAGAGCATTCACTTTTAGGGACAGACCCCGGATATTTGAATTCTGAACCGTCGCAATTCATTTCTGTAGCAGCGTAATAAAAACACAGCAATATGTACCTATATCTACGTAATAAAAACGTGCAGGGTTCACATATTTAACCTGTGTTTTAGCGCCACTCAGTGGACATTTCTCTTTGAAACTGCGCGAAACGTGCAGTAAGGTACGTGTCGCACAGAATGTGAACAGAGGTACGAATTTTTATGAGACCAGGTTGATTATCGTCCCTGTTTTGTTTTCAGCAAATCAGTTAGAGTGAACGCAAACAACCTGATTAAATATTCATGAATCCAGCAGCTCGTTAATCCTTAGTGCATTTTATACTGTTCTTTTTAGCAGAATTCTTCTTCTTATTATTATTATTAGTAGTATCTCTCAGTATTTTATATATATATATATATATATATATATATATATATTTTTTTTACAGAAACACTGAATAACCAAAAAAAAAACCACCACCAGTCCTAAATTAAGTTATTCAGTTAAAATGTCTAAATATTCATACATGGTTACTACGTTTGAATTCTTATTACTTTTATTCTAATTATCATAATGTAATATTATAATGCTTGACTGACTGGTGTGACAGAGTGTACTTTCAGATATTCAAAAAGCTGTACCATTTTACAAACATACAGTATATTACAGAGCACACACACACACGTGTGTATATATATATATTTAGTCATTTTGCATTTTAGGTTGTCTTTAATTTAAGTCAAGTAGTGTTGAAAGAGATGAGTTTTCAGTTGTTGCTTGAAGGTTGACAGGGATCCAGCATTCCGGATAGGGCAAGGAAGATCATTCCACCGGCCAGGAACGGTGAACGAGAATGTTCTGGAGAGTGATTTTGTGCCTCTCTGTGATGGTACCACGAGGCGTCGCTCACTAGCAGATCTCAGACTTCTGGAGCGGATGTAAATTCGTAATAGTGAGTGGAAGTAGGTCGGTGCTGAGCCTGTGGTTGTTCTATATGCAAGCATCAATTTTTTTAACTTGATGCAAGCTGCAACCGCCAGTGCAAGGAGATAAAGAGAGGTGTAACATGGGCTCTTTTGGACTTCTTGAAGACCAGTCGTGCCGCTGCATTCTGAATCATTTGTAGAGGTTTGATTGTGTTTGATGGAAGTCCAGCCAGAAGAGCATTGCAGTAGTCCAGCTTGGAAATGACAAGGGCCTGGACAAGAAGTTGTGCAGCATGCTCTGTCAGAAAGGGCCTGATCTTTCTGATGTTGTGTAATGCAAACCTGCAAGATCAAGCAGTCTTTGCAATGTGCTCTTTGAAGGTCAGCTGATCATCAAAGATTACACCAAGATTTCTGACTGAGCTTGATGGGGTAATTGTAGGGATATATATATATATATATATATGCCTAGTATATCAGTCTGGCGAGTAAACATAAAAAAATGTACTAGCCAATGGGGATTCGATTGCCAAGGTGTCTGTAGAGGGTAGTAATATTTGCATACTGAGTTGTGAATGGGTTTATCATCCTTGCATATATTTAACCGTTTATAGCTGGTTTTTACACTTTACGTTGACTGTGTCGACTGAAATGAATAGATGTACTGAGTGTCATGGGAACGACAAGGCCGCTGTGATGACGCATTTCATCTACGTAGAGTCAAAGACTTGAGCTCAAAGGAATAGTTCGATAGATAACTAAACTTGCTCACCAATGGATCCTCTGCAGTGAATGGGTGCCGTCAGAATGAATCTAAACAGCTGATAAAACATCACAATAGTCCACACGCAATCGACATTACTCCAGTCCACCAATTAATGCCTCGTGAAGTGAAGTCCTGTGTGTTTCTAAGGAACACATTTATCATGAAGAGATGTGACCAACTGACCGACATAACTTCATAATACAGAATAAATCATGTAGTGCTACATTTTTCTAAACTCATGGTCTGAGGACAAGTAGGCCTACATTTTTAGAAAATATCATTTGTGGGTGAACCTTTCCTGGTATTTCTTTCAGGAAATCCTAGTTATTTTTCAGTCTTGAAATGTTAACTTTACATAAACTTTAAACAAACCCACCAGTCACTAGATCAATTAGGCCAAATTATGCATGATGTATAAGGACCTGCATATGGACCTTTTTGGACCAGTTTAAAAGGTTTACGGGGGATTAAAACAGTGAAATTACAGTGTATTAACCCGTTCATGTGTAATGACTTGACTAAGTGCATTTTCACATTTATTAAAGCAATTGGATATTACTGCAGGCTGTTCGTGTTGCCCTAATGTGATTTTAGTGAGTGTTCTCTCTCTCTTTCTGATTCTGTCTTTCTCTCTCTCTCTCTCTCTCTCTCTCTGATTCTGTCTTCTCTCTCTCTCTCTCTCTCTCTCTCTCTCTCTCTCTCTCTCTCTCTCTCTCTCTCTCTCTCTCTCTGATTCTGTCTTCCTCTCTCTCTCTCTCTCTCTCTCTCTCTCTCTCTCTGATTCTGTCTTCCTCTCTCTCTCTCTCTCTCTCTCTCTCTCTCTCTCTCTCTCTCTCTCTCTCTCTCTCTCTGATTCTGTCTTCCCTCTCTCTCTCTCTCTCTCTCTCTCTGATTCTGTCTTCCTGCTCTCTCTCTCTCTCTCTCTCTCTCTCTCTCTCTCTCTCTCTCTCTCTCTCTCTCTCTCTGATTCTGTCTTCCCTCTCTCTCTCTCTCTCTCTCTCTGATTCTGTCTCTCTCTCTCTCTCTCTCTCTCTCTCTGATTCTGTCTTCCTCTCGCTCTCTCGCTCTCTCTCTCTCTCTCTCTCTCTTTGATTCTGTCTTCTCTCTCTCTCTCTCTCTCTGATTCTGTCTTCTCTCTCTCTCTCTCTCTCTGATTCTGTCTCTCTCTCTCTCTCTGTCTTCCTCTCTCTCTCTCTCTCTCTCTTTGATTCTGTCTTCCTCTCTCTCTCTCTCTCTGATTCTGTCTTCTCTCTCTCTTTGATTCTATCTTCCTGTCTCTCTCCCTCTTCCCCTCTCCAGCAAAATAATTCAATAGATTTGACAGCTGGTTATATAATTGCTCAGATTTTTGAACTTCCTGGTCATTTTACAGTATCCCAGGCAGCATTTTAACGCCAGTCTTGGAATGAGCATATTATGCACTGAAATATAACAATTCATATTCCCTGGAATGTTCCCATTCATCTTTTAATTACAGCTATTAAAGCCTGTTGAACCTTTTGTCCTCAGGCGTACAATATGACGTCATCATCGAGTGCAGAGGAAATGTTCAATGACATTCAGCGCAGGACTCCAATCAGTGAATGAGTGCAGTCTCTGTGAATAATGAACTCTTATATACTTAGTCAGCCAGCGGTTCAAGTTATATACAAGGAAGCACACTTGACTAGCTTATTAAAGATTAAGACATATGCATAAGAGGACTTCTAGATGTGCAAATTAACAGTCCTAGACCTCAATGAAGTGCTATATGAGTGAAGTCTGATGTAAATGAAATGTGCATGTAATTGTGCATTGCATTAAAGAACTCTGTAAAGACTACAATGAAAACAAAAGGTGTAGAACATTTTTCACACAGAAATTGCTAGTAAGTCCACGCTCAATTAAGAAACAGCAAGTAACACTGAATTAAAAACGCCATTTTGAAATAGAAAGTCCTTAAAGGTTTTAGTTTTTTTGGATCAAATGTTAATTCATGACCCAATCACATTTTTGGTTAAATAAACATTACTTACAGAAAGTAAGAAAAATATTTTATATTAACAATGTAATCGATATTCTATTTATTAAAGCGGAGTATGAATCTCACCAAGTTAATGTTTATTTTATTCCAAAACAATAACTCAAGGCAGTAACAATTGAAACAATTGATTTTATTTGTAAAGTTATATATGTTCAGCTATTCTTTTTAACTGTTTTTGAATTTTTCAGATCATCAGTCATCAAAGCTATGTAACTATTCGTCACAGACAGAGATTTAGGCCTAAATTTGGTGATTACTAAAAACACAGATCATGTTTTCGGGCCATTTCAAGTCTTATTTTGCTGTAACAAAGTGATTATATCTAAGTGTGTGAGTGTTTTCTTTTTTTCAATTAGTCTTCTGCCATTATATTGATCATTCAGACTGGTTCATGGACGTGCATGAACACGAGGCGAGATTTATTGGCTGGACCAATCACAGCCGAACATAAGTCATATCCAGTCCTATCGCGATGGAGGCACTCCGTCTCTTATATGACTTCCCCCATTCCTTCTCAATTACCCGCATCAAACTTAGGAGTCTGTTAAACCTCGATGGGCTCGGGGAGCCGAGAGAGAAGCGGACTCCTACTGTAACTTTACCTGCTGGTGTTGCTTTTGGACAATATTTCTTTAAAAAAAGAAAACGAGTGATTTATACACTTTTTAATGTTATATTTTGCAATATTGCCGTCGTTTTATTTTTTTCACTATCTTTTTTTCTCATCCAATATTTTGAGGAGACACTTGCCTCCCCTGAATACACACACATGCACATACACATACGTAAACATTAATCTTCTCAACCTCGTAGTTAAAAGGTCATGTGCACAACCTCAGAAAATACTGGATTTCAGCAGAAAATCCGATTTGATCCACATTCAGCTGAGGATTGAATGTTGTCACAGAGTCAGCAAATGTTTAATTCTTTCAAATCAACAAATGTAAATTTTTATGACAACAATTAGCATGCTGTCAATGCACTGTGTGATATAGACACACTCACGTCCCGGCTTCATGTGTTCACTAATTGTTACTACAGAAATATGTATATACTGACCTAAAAGGTGAACCCAGAGTATACCTATGACCAGAAATGAGCTAATAACTTGCTACATGTAGGACAGGACAGGTGTACTTTTTTTAACCCCCGGCCCGTTACTGAATTTAGTATTTGGAGAAGAATAGCAGCTGAGAAAAATTGGAGCTGTTGTTCCAAAATTGAATTTCACAATCCAAATCTTAAACAGGAGTGGGTCCACAGTGTTGTGAATCACGAGGGAAAGTGAACAGTGAAAGGCTAGAGGCGTTGCTAATGCAGAGATTGAGCTGATAAGAGGCAGGGTAATTGGAGCAGTGGGGGGGGAGAAATCAGCACTTGAGAGCTTCCTCTCACTTCTGATAAACATGTACTCCGATTGTGCGTAGGCAAAGAACAACACTCTCAGAAAATAGCACATTGCTTAACCAGCAGTTTATTGCTCTTCGGACCCAGAGAGTGAACTCGCTCTGACCTTGCAGAGTTCATCTGCGTCAGCTGTCAGCAGTAAGGTCCTTAAACACTTTAATCTGCACCAGTCTCCGTAAAATAGGTCACTATTCTGTCTAGTGGCCTTTCTATGGTCGTGTACCATAGTGTGGAAGCAGATATATGTGTGGTTCAATTAAAATGTAACCCTGAGGTGCTGTAGACAAGGCTGTTGAATGAAAGGCAGTTAAGCTGTGTGATATCGGTAAGATGATAGTGAAGGATTAATAATTATAGTTACCGTTTTACAGATGATTGCTGAAGAGAAAGAAAAATTCTGTTATTTGTTACTCCTGTTATGTCATTATAAACCTGCATGGAACACAAAAGTAGATGTTTAGAAGAATGTTGAAGCTGCTCTTTTTTTAAGTGGCCTGTGCAACTTATTGCACTATATTGAAGATTTCTGACGCTTTGAGTTGTGAAAAATTGTAATTTTTTTTATTATTCACTTGTACGTTACTGCTCTCAAATTTAAATTTGAGTTGTTTTCCATTTTTGAGTGAACTGTCCCTTTAAAATTGTGTTGTAGATGGCAATTTATTTTATGGAACATATTTTAGGAATTGTATTTATTCAACACAACGTGTTGTCAGATGTTCTGTGCTATTTAATTTGATCAACAGTGAACAGTCCAATAAAAAAACCTGAAAACTGTGAAAATTACCATTTAAAATGTTCTATTTGAATATATTTTAAAATGTTTTTCTGTGATTCAAAGCTGAATATTCAGCATCATTACTCAGACGATCCTTCAGAAATCATTATAATAACTGCTTAAGAAACATCATTTAGGCTATTTGAAACAGACATTTTTGTAATAAGTCACAGACAAAATCATCTGCTAAATGAATAAATATAAATGTTAATTGATTACAACAAACTTTTTGAATTGATGGTTAAAAATGAAAAACAGAATCATTAAAATGAAATAGAATTATATAAGTCACTTGTAACAATAAATGGGATATTTTATACATTATGATAAAAATATATTTTAGAAGAAGAAGATATCAATTCTGTTCCCTTAAAGTGTTTTCCCCTGATGCACAGGGAGAAGACAGCTCATAGCGGATCCTTCTTCTGACTCTGAATAAGTGCTTCAGTATTATGGCTTGGAGCGGGAGTCTGACTTGACCAATGCTTAGTGGTCCCACGTGGATACCATGGCAACACGTACTTCCAGCTTTGTTTGGCATTGCTGTATGTGTATGCGCCGTGTTCTTTCAAGAGCTTATTTAGGATAAAGGTCTTGCCTTGGAGGACACGCTCTAGATTTCTGCGCTACACGGATCATGCAAAGGGTATGTTTCCTGAACTCTGAACACCTGCTCTGCGTTACATTCACATTCACAGCGGGAGTGATTCAGACTGCTCGTGAACAGCTGTCTAGTGGTTATGCGATGATTGAAACATGATTTAATAACTGTGATTTTATTATTGGAGCTATCAGACAGCTTGGTTGTAAAGGTGGTTTAGATGTAGTCATTTGTGTGAACTATGGATGTTATATTGATAAGTTTAATACACAGCTGATACACTACTGTATTATGTTACTAGATTAGTTTTTTCCCAAAAATCATCTGACCATTTAATATAACTCTCAAATTAAGAGAATTCATAAAATTTGTTTTGCTATGTCTTTGAATTGTTTTATAGATTATGTATGATGGCAATCAGCCTCGCTTTTGCTTTTTGTGCTTGTTTTCCTTTTAGGACCAGTTCAGATAGAGTATAAATATGTATTTAAATAATTCATGCTGATATTACCATAATTTAAATATTAAAATTGAATACAGATGTTGCACAGGTTTATTATATTCTGTAATCTAGAGGTGTGTATATATATATATATATATATATATATATATATTCATGTATGTGTGTGTGTGTGTGTGTATGTATGTGGAGTACATGTACATACAAATATATATGAAGTGCTACACAAATAAAATATGCAAAGGTATAACAAATGCTAAACGGACACAAAGGTGCTTCGTGTGAAATGCGTCGACCAAGACAATTCAAAATATTACCATTCTGTACTGAGGCAGGGCAAATATTATGTCTCTGCATTGTGTGCCGGAGTTGTGCAGATATTATGAACGTGCAAAAGGTTAAGATTAAAGCAGGAGCTGGTATTAACAGCAGTGCAGTACAGTTTGAGGTGGTGATCGGGATTGTGGTCATAATGCTGTGTGTTTAATGGTATTTATCCATCACCATATTTCTCCTTTGGAGTCATAGTAAATTAATCTGTAGCAGTTTAGTGAATGCAGCCTAATTTTGGATGTTCAACAGCTTTTGGTTTTCAGTTTTATGAAGTCACGTGAGAGGATATGAGTGACGTGTGCCTTTTGTTGCAGTGCTTACTTCAGCTCAGGATGAGTAAAGAATTGGAGGAGCTTTCTCCCCTGGGCGACTCGGGACACTGTGACGGGTCTGAGGAAGAAACAGAGGAGGATGATGAGCCCAAAATTTGTCAAGTATGTGGCGACAAATCCACAGGCTACCACTTTAACGCCATGACCTGTGAGGGCTGCAAGGGATTCTTCAGGTGAGTGAGCAAACAAACCTTTCCCAGCCGCCCTCCTCCAACAGATGTGTGGAAGAAATGTAATGAGGAATATTTACTCCCCCCCTCATGTCCTTCCAAACATGTATGACTTTCTGTCTAGTGAGATGTTTTGCAGAAAGTCCAAGCTGAGAGGCGGAGTAAATGACTAAATGATTACAGATTTGCCATTTTATGAACTATAATTGTAATAGATGACCTAACTGTCCCAGTACTCTCTAAAAATGAAGGTTCTTTATTGGCATTGATGGTTCCGTGAAGAACCTTTAAAATGCAGAAAGGGAACTGTTGACTGAAAGGTCCTTTGAGGAACCCTTTTGTAGGATGTACACAGAGCTTTAAAAATGGCTAAATCATCATTCAATTTTTGACTGTTGTGATTTCCATAAAGTTTTTGAAAACAGCCTTTGAAAGAGTAATTTTAGGGCACAGTTGCACATTTGAATTTGTGGCCAGCCCACACGTTTCACAACACATTGTGTGCGTCCAACTGCAGTCACATGGCAAATTATAATGATTAATATACAAAAGGTGTGAATTTTCTAAGCTTTTTTTTCCTCCAGAAAACAAATTATAATTAACAGACAGCAGGATATGGTTTTATGGTTTTAAAGCAATCGCCAACACACACACACACACACACACACACAAAAGGTAATTATTTATTCACCCTCATATCCTTGCAAACCGGTATGATGTTTTTTTCTTCTGTGGAACACAAAATGTATTTTAAACTCTTGTTTATTTATGTCTATGCAGATTTGTAAAGACATGAGGGTGAGTAAATAATGACAGACATTTAATTTTTGGGTGAACTAATACTTTAACCATGTCTTCGGACAAAACAAATATGTGACCCTGGACCACAAAACCAGTCTTAAGTGTCAATTTTTCGAAATTGTTTCTTTAATAAATAAGCTTTCTATTGATGTATGGTTTGTTAGGATATGACAATATTTGGCTGAGATACAACTAATTGAAAATCTGGAATCTGAGGGTGCACAAAAATCTAAATATTGAGAAAATAGCCTTTAAAGTTGTCTACATTAAGTTCTTAGCAATGCATGTTACTAATCAAAAAATTAAGTTTTGATATATTTACGGTAAGAAATCTATTAAAGATCTTCATGAAACATGATCTTTCCTCTGATTATATGTGATCTAACATTTGACCTGTTCTAAAAAAGTAATCTATCTAAAACACATTTATTTCATACTAATTATAGTATGCAAATGTTCTGCAGTCAGTGAGATCGACTCTAGCATATGCCTGTGTGTGTGTTTGTAAGGCGCGCCGTGAAGCGTCCCGCACAGCTCTGCTGTCCGTTTCAGAACGCTTGTGTCATCACTAAGAGCAACAGGAGACAGTGCCAATCCTGCCGACTCCAGAAATGCCTCTCAATCGGGATGAAGAGGGAGCGTAAGTTTGATTGAGCTTTACTTTCTGTATTCCCCAATCCCTAAGAAAGCAGAACTCAAGGCAGGGAGATATACTAGCAGACACACATGTCTGATTAATGGTTACGTTTATTAGCCTAATAATAGCAATCAGTGATAAACGGTTATTCCGCTAAGTCATTTGTTGAAGACTGAATTAGTTTGTAGGCTGCGCGTGGTTGTCAAGCAGCAAGTCAGCTTGCCGTATTAATATCAAATTGTGCGTTCACCAGCATGAAGCGTGTTTGAATATGTTCTGCACTGCAGATTTTTACATTATCACTTATCACAACCCAGTCGAGCTTCACTCATTTTCTTGCATGTGTAATACAATAACCATGTTTAATGTATATTACGTTTTTTAAGAAATAAATCAATGCTTTCATTCAGCAAGAGTGCATTTAATTGGTCAAATTTATACAGCTTTAAAAAATCTATTTTAAATAAATACTGTTCTTTTAGGCTTTCTATTCATCAAAGAATCACGGTTTCCACAAAATATTAATAATTACTATTTTCAACATTGATAAAAATAAGAAATGTTTCTTAAGAATTAAATCAGCGTATTAGAATAATTTCTGAAGGACTATTTGACGCTGAAGCAGATTAATGATGCTGAAAAATCAGCTTTGCATCACAGGAATAAATTACATATTAAAATATATTCAAATAGAAAACAGTTCTTTTAAATTGTAATATAATTTCATAATAGCACAATGTTTTACTGTATTTTTATACCTGATTGTGTAACCTTCACTTCAGTTCCTGCGGTTGTTTTCATCAGTGATCATGTCGGATGAGGCTGTGGAGAAGCGGAGGATGCAGATCAGGAGGAAGAGGAAGCAGGAGGAGCCTGTAACACTCTCCCCTCAACAGGACACTTTCATACAGGAACTGCTCACCGCACATCACAAGACCTTCGACATGACTTGTGCCAAATTTATTCAGTTCCGGGTAACATATTTACCTTCTTATCATTCTGACAAATGTGTCTACTGAAATATGTCTTTATCAGAGGTTTTATGTCTGCAGCCTTTAGATCGAGATCAGAACTCCATGTCTGAGCACGGTCTCGAACCAAACGGTGGCAGGTTCTCTCACACAACCATGCACAAACCACCATCTGAAGATGCAATGCAACGAAACATCAGCGTTTCCTCGCCCTCGTCCCCTTCCTCCAGCCTTCAGAGTACTGAAAATAAAGAACAGAAGCCACATAAAAGTGCCATTTTCACTACTCTACCACATTTTACAGACCTCACCACGCACATGATCAAGAATATAATCAACTTCAGCAAAACGCTTGCCATGTTCAGGTGAATACTGGCTCTTACATCTGAAATAAAGGTTCATCGCTGGTGGTTTATTAGATTATAATGAAGTTGTTTGTTGTGAATGACAGGGCTCTAGTCATAGAGGACCAGATCGCGCTGCTGAAAGGTGCCACCTTTGAGATCATTCTGATTCACTTCAACATGTTCTTTAATGAGGTGACGGGCATCTGGGAGTGCGGCCCGCTGCAGTACTGTCTGGATGACGCCATGCGAGGTGAGGCGAGGCCTTCATAGATCTCAGTAACCTCAAGGTCACTTGTGATCCTTCACAAGGCATTAAACAGATTATAAGGGACATTTATCATTTTACAATTGCAACTAAAATAATTTTATTTCATATAAATTAAATTATTTTGATTGCTCTATTCATCAAAGAATCCTGAAATGTTTCTTGAGCAGCAAATCGGCATATTAGAATAATTTCTGAAGGATCATGATTCATGTGACACTGAAGACTTGAATAATGATGCTGAAAATTCAGCTTTCACTCACAGGAATAAATTCAACTTTACAATATATTTAAATATAAAATAATTATTTATAACTTTAATAATATTTCACAATTTTAATGCATTTGTTATTAAATAAATATTATAAAATATTTTTCTACAAAAACATATAAAAAAATAGTTCGACCACAAAGTTTTGAATGGTAATATGAAGCTTAGATTCATATTTTTAGAAAATAATATTTCGAAATATTACTGTTTTTAACTCTATTTTTACAGTTGAACATAAAGCGACTTTTTTCAAAAGTGTAAAAAATCTTACTGACTTAAAAAAAAGAATAGTAGTGTATACCACTAATAGTGTGTGTATATATATATTTATATATGTGTGTGTATAATTTTAGTTTTTTAGTCTTTTACCTGGAAAAGTAGCCAAAAAATAGACTCCGTACAAAGAACCTGTTATGATGTGTTGCTGACAGACAGGCAGTTAACTGGCTTTTGTCCTTAAAACAAAGTTTTAATCCAAAACACACTGGCAGACAGCACAGACAAGAGATACAACACCAGAAACACAGGTGAGACTGAACCAAGAACACAGAACAAGACAGAAATGAAATACTGATACAAACAAGGCAAATTAAGGAGACAGCTTAACCAAAGATCTAGTCAAATCAGAAACCATGTCAACAAATGACAAGTGGGAAAAATCAGACAAAGTCACACAGCAACTAAACCATACAAACTAACTGAACATCTCCATAACAGAACCATAACGCAATGTCTGTTTTTTGTTAACTCCATATGAAATACTTACAGATGAAAGGTCATTTATCTCATTAGATTATGACTTTTTTTGTTTAGAATTTAAGAGACACAATTCACAAGTAACACAAAACTGCTTCACATCATATACTACATTATACACTCTTGAGCTAAAAACAAAAGTAATTATGAATATGCTACCGACTCCTAAGACTGGTTGAGTCACATTCATTTGTAATGTTTTCCCAGCAATGGTAAACTACATGTCACAGCACAAAGTGGAATGTAACAACACCTCAAAAAGATGAGTTCTCCCTCGTCTTGACATGTTCACATTACTAGATATTAGTCTATATCAGAGTATATAAGGCAAGCATACGTTTCTACCGTCACACATCGGGTTAAGATAACGTATTACTACTGACCAATGGTTTCCATGGTTTCCCATGTTCTTGTGTTCCTGTAAATGAAGTGGTGTGCTATTTATTCTGGAGTCTTATCATCAAAGTGAGGACTTGTGCACATTGTATCATTCATGCACAGAATAATTCTTAAGAGGAAGAAAGCCGTGTGACCATGACCAAACAAATCAGTGAATAAAACAAGAGCGCTTTGATGACAGACTGAAAAGGTCTCTGCCAGACATGACGCTCGGGCTTAGAGAAGAACACTGGAGGACAAACCCCCTACAGCGCTGGCGAGGTGTTGGGAGCACAGCAGGACAGTATCTGGAGATAACATGGCAGTGCTGAACAGCAAATAACCTCTCAGTAACCAGGCTTTCTTTAAAATGATTGTGTGAAGCTGCTTCAGGAAGCACTTCCTGCCTTAGTACATGTGTCAGTCTGCGTTTATTGGCACATTCAATGCTTTAATTGAGTCTGTTAATCTTCCATGCTTATTTTTCACTTCAAATATCAGACCTATTTTAAAGCGGTTTGAAAATAAAATTAAAAGATAATTGTAGCTTTTTTCCGGATAATTCTGGAGGGGGGGGTTCTTGAAATTGAATGTTTATATCTCGCAACTGTAAGTTATAAACCTGTAATTGTGACGTACGAGTTCTGAGTTTACTTCTCACAATCTCGTTTTTTTTTTCATGGAATAAAAAGGTTAAAAAGGTAATTCAACTTTATATTTCACAATTATCTTTTTTTTTTTTTTAAATTAAGTTTACTTTTTACAAATCTGTTCGTTTTTTTCCCCACCGCAAAAAAATACAAAATAAATAGATAATTGCGACTTTTTATCTCACAGCTTGGATTATTTTTCTTGCAATTTCCAGTTTATATTTCCTAATTCTATCTCTTCTTAGAATTACATTTACATCTATACATTTAGCAGACGCCTTTATCCAAAGCGACTTACAGTGCATTCAGGCTATACATTTGCATTGTGTCAGTACATGTGTTCTCTGGGAATCGAACCCACAACCTTGGCGGTGCTAACGCAATGCTCTACCACAGAACTGCAAGGTTATGTCTTAAATTCTGCATTTATATCTCGCTAATTCCAGGTTTATGTTTCACAATTTTGACTTTTGTGCAAAAAAGTCATAACTGTAAGAAGAATGCAGAATTGATATCCCATGCAGAAACAAGTTCCATTAAAAGACAAGCATTTCCCTAAAACGGCAAAGACTCACGAGCAGGACTATCTGGCCCTTGTCCAACCGCACACAGGAAAGTGGAAAACAGTCATTATGACACACTTCAGCATGAATCCTTTCACACATCATTTTTGAAATGTTTTAAGTGCCGCGCTGCAAATATGTGTGTCAGTTAAGAGAGAGAGTTCAAGCTGAAGAAATGCAGTGAAACCGGTTCAGATAAACCCGTGTGAAAGACTGAACCTGACACTAGCCAAGTGTGACTCCTTATACTTTGCTTGTCATTTATAGCACGGACTTAGAAATGACATTAAATGAGTTATTCTGTAATATAAATCTGAATACCTAGCATCATTACTTCAGACTTCAGAGTCACGGGATCCTTCAGATATCATTCTAATATGCTGATTTGCTGCTCAGGAAACATTTCTTATCATGATAAATGTTAAAAATAATTAATATGTCCTTTCTGAACAAAAGCACACATATGATGAACACGATAATGACACCCGTTCTAAATTCATCACGGTGAAGTAATATGGAGAAAGTAGGACAGATGGTATTTTAACTAACACCATGTGAGCTGATGATAACACTTATAATGAGAAGATCTGGCAACCCGTATGCTGTTCCTGCTGTGTGGGTGTTTCTGTTCATGACAGACATATATTCATAGTTTGAGGTGCAAACTGTTTTATTAAAACCCTCTGGTTGTGTTCGGGTCAAATTGACCCGAAAAAGATTTTCTTTTTCCCGAAAATACTAGTTAACGTTATCGCATTGGACTCAAACTTACTGACTTTGTTCACATAGGGTATAAGTACTTCTCATTAATTTTTTTTTTTAATTTTCTTAATTTTTTGTGGGTTTTATTTCACCTAGTAACACTTGTGGTGTTCCCGGTCAAAAATGACCGGACTCCAAACAACTGCTTATAAATCTGTCATCATGCTATATTATCACTAAATATTGGATTCAATCTTTTTGTCAACTTGTTTTCTTTCATTTAGGACTGGTTTTGTGTTTCTATTTGCATCTGATTAATCGTAAGCCTCATTTATCTGAAAGTAGTCACCTCATTTTTTGAGTGAAAAAAGCATTTTTCATGAATAATTTTCACAATATGAGATAAAAAATTATGAAAATTTGCACTGTTTATCACACTAGTGTACTTTAATGTTTAATCAGGAAGTTTGCTTTTAAATGCTTTTATTTTGTACAAAATTGCAAAAAGTCACACTTGTCAAAAATGGCTGGCCATTGAAAGTGAATGGGGAAGAATGAAAGTAAGAGAAACAACTAGTGTTCAGGAGCATGTTGTGCTTACAAACATAAAGGCCACAACACACACACACACACACACACACACATATAAGGATCAGTGAGAGGGTGGAAAATAGTCATACAAATACATAATGGAGCTCAGAAGACAAATCAATAAAATATGTACTATATTGTGTTCTGCTTTTAATATGGTATATTTGTGAGTACTTATAATTGTATTTTAAAAGCTCAGTCATAATCTCTTTGTTTACTGTATTATGGCCCTTCCAACAAGACCCCGTATGTGGCATTATTAAAGCATGTGGTGGCGTTAGTAAAAGCTCAAATCCATCCTTGATTTGTTTCTATTATTTGTGTTTCTATAGCAGCTGGAGTATTGAGTAATTACTCTTCAGTCTCTGAGAGGCAGCGGTAAAAGCCTTCAGAGGAACTCTGAATTGAATGTCATCACCCTGACAACTAATGTCATACTTGTGTCATTTACAATAACCCCTGCATTGTTATAAACCACACACGTGACTGCTTTACCGTGTAGACGTGAGACAGCCAAAGCCAGGAAACGTCAAATAAAATCCCTGTAACATCTCAGATGATTCTAGATCCGAGTAAACACCGATCAAATGGAAACATTTGTGTAACTAAAGACCACAGTACAGCGCTGAATCAGGTGCTAAAGCCAGAGCCAATGTGAATATTTTCATTCCAATTCTTCCAAGACTAAATGATTTGAGCTGCATACTGACTATATTACCAGTTCTCATATGTGACTTCTTTTCCTTTTCTTTTTGAATTATTTCATATTTTTACACTGATGCAAATGCTTATTGCTTAAATGAATCTCACTGGGAACTCAGTCTTTGAGTATTATTTTTACTATTATACCATCATACTATTTATGTTTTGAATTCATGTTTGAATATGTATTTTTTTCTGGTTTGATGTTTTATATATATATATATATATATATTTAGCTTCAGCTTATTTTTGTGTTTTGGTTTAAGTTTTATGTTAAATTTTCTTAGGTGATTTTTGTCATTCTTGTTTTTAAATATTTCTATTGATCTTTAATTTATTTTTAAGTCAGCTTTACTAATTTGTAGTAAGTTGATCAGTTTTCATCTCAGTTTATGTTTGAGTTTTAAACTATATTTTGACTAGCCATTTTCATTAGTTTGTGTTTTTAATATTTTGCTTTACTATATTTTTTATTTAATTCAAGTTAGTTTAAAACTAAATTGTATCGTGTGATTTTATTTATAATTATTTCATATTTGTATTTAACTTTTATTTATTTCTGTTAGTTTTTGTTTTATGATTTTTTTTGGTTCTTTACACTAAATTAAATAATTTATGTTTTAAGTTTCATCTAAGTTTACTAATTTCAGATTTTCCTAATACTTTGATTTGATGTAATTTGTATTAATGAAAACGATTCTCCTTATAACTGAAAAACAGTAAATGAATCTAGGGTCATTTTTCACCGTGCAGCATGCTGTGAGGGCATTTACAAGTAGTCATCCTGCATCAATGTGTCTCTCTCTTTTTACACTTCATCCTTTCCCATGTTTTGACTCTTTCCCCTTCATTCCTCCTGCACTGGCCAGCTGGTTTCCATCGCCATCTGCTGGACCCGATGATGAATTTCCATTACACGCTGCGCAAGCTGCACTTACGAGAAGAGGAGTATGTGCTGATGCAGGCCATCTCGCTCTTCTCACCAGGTACTTCAGAGAACCTCAGCATACACATGAACACACACACACAGCCAGCTGTTTCACCTCTCACGCGCGTGTGTGTGTGTTTTCATCCACAGATCGCCCCGGCGTGACACATCACAGTGTGATCGACCGCAACCAGGAAACAGTAGCTCTCACCCTGAAGACCTGCATCGAGACCAAGCGGTCCGAGCCAAGTAAACAGTAAGAACGCTTTATTTCTGTCTCACTATAGAGAAAAAACTTTATATTGAACCTTCTCCTCCTGCCAGTCTGCTGTACCCAAAGATCATGGCGTGCCTGACCGAGATGAGGAGTATGAATGAAGAGTATACGAAACAAGTGCTGAAAATCCAGGACATTCAGCCGGATGTGTCTCCGCTCTTACTGGAAATAATAAGCAAAGACAGCTGAGTCTTCACAGAGCAGATGAGACTCAACACGCTGGCCTTGAACGCACTCAGCCGCCGCGTTGACTTCATCTGAGGACACTGAGGATTGAAATACAGCCCAAACCAGGACTGTGTCTACTGATAATGAACTACTGAACTCTCTGCAGCACACCGTAATTGTGAAGTTGTATTTTTGTAATTGTGCTACTAAATGTATTTGTGTTCCAGGGATCTTTTCACTAAAGAAAAATGTATATGGTTCATAAGCAGATGTAGGATGGGACATATTATCTCTTACATTCAGCTTGAAATGTGGGGTTAGATTGAGATTTGATTCACTTTTCCCCGGTTTAAGAGAACACTAGTATGGCAGTAAACATACAAAACGACAATATGATACATATTAGTCATTTGTGTTAATAACACAATAACACATTTCTGTCTTGACAAATCGGTTTATTTATTGTTCGTTTTTAAATGCAAAATAGTTGTATTTAACCGCTTCTAGGTATGCTGTGTTCAGATTATATATAAAAAATATGCGTATATAATATCAGTGCCATTGTCAGATGCGAGTAGCTGTATTTGATTCAAACATTTTCCAGACTAGAATATAAATAGAGTTATGAATCTCGTAAAGAACATCTTCAGGTCTTTATTTACTCGACCTATTTAAAAACATGTTTTGCATTATATATAATGCCTAATTGTTTGGACAATCATTAGCAGTTATTATTGCCATCACAAATAATTTATACTTATACTAATTTAATTATATCTAATGAGAATGCTTTTTCATTATGGAAATGAGAAAAAAAAACATGCTTATCTTAAAATGTATTTTTGTTTTGGTATTGTTAGTTTAATCACAATCATTTTTCATTACAGTAATGAGAAGTAATTAGAATTCATTACAGTAATAAGAATCCGTGTTTGTTTTTACAGTTGAAAAACAGGCTGGCTTTTATGCAAAATGAGCGTTTTATTTTTGGACCTGGATTTGTTCTTGTCAGATTTTGTGAGATTCACTGAGAGATGTGTGGCTGGGTATCAAAAGAGTTGTGCTAATCATGTCATGTCTGCTGTCAATGTTTAATATTAGTAACAAAGCTTACAGAATTTTGTGCAACATATGAATGTCTACAATTCTGAAGAATCAGAGAAGCTGCAAAAGTGATTGCCTTGAATGCTTGGCTCAGCAGTGAGCGTAACCTGTGTCACTTTGTATTCAGAGTTTAAAGCAAATTTCCCGCGCAGACGTCAGAATAGCGTTTAAAGGTCATGTTTTCCTTTTCTGGTTGGTTTTGTCAAGTTAACAGTGACGATCAGTGTGAAGATTGTGAGCTAGTGTCATCTGTGGATGTGACGTGATGATGTTGAGTGTTCAGGTTTGGAGTGCAGTATTTTCTATCAGACTCTTTCACATATTTGACTCAAACACAAGCAGAGGATTCAGATTCCAGGTGTCTCTATAAAGCACAGACTCGTTTAAAATGCCTTCATGTTAGATTAAGCAGTTATTTCATCCTGTCTGCAATATGACGAGGGAACTTGTCACGATATGAGTCATTTCTACACAATACACTCAGGTTTTCTATCTTTAACGGTGGTTATTTTCAAAGAAAGACCCAGTATATGACCTCTCAGGAAAATACAACCGAATGAGAATGTGCACAATCTTTTACTGTGTAACTGTTTATTTTCTGAAACTGTAAAAAAGCTGCATTTATTTGATCACAAATATAGTAATATTGTTACAATTTGAAACCGTTTTCTCTTTTAATATACTTTCAAATGTAATGTATTCCTGTGACGCAAAGCTGAATTTTCAGGAATATAACGCCAGTCTTCAGGGTCACATGATCCTTCAGAAATCATTCTAATATGCTGATTTGCTGCTCTAGAAACATTATCAGTGTTGCAGCTTAATATTTTTGTGGAAACATGTATTTTTTCAGGGTTTTTATGGGTAAAAGTCGCTCATATGTACTCATGCAGTGAAAAATACATTTTGGAGCAAAGAGGAAACGGACAACACGCCGACAGACAAGACAGAGCAGGTTACCTTTGGTCTCCAATGTAGTAATTTTTTTTAAGAAATTCAAACAAATATAGTTTAGAGTCTCTTTAATGTGTAGCGCCTCAGTTCAAGCAGCACGTGAACCGTTCATCTCCTCTTTACTAGTTATAGCATGAAATAAACATGAACGAATATTAGAAGGTATTTTGTTTCAACAGCAGAAAGACGTCAAGACACCATTTTCAAGTTCAGGTCCACCGATGTTAATCTTCTACTCTGTGTGGCTTGTTTGTCGGACAAAATTCAGCGTTATGATTGGTCAGATCGCCTGTCAATCAATTGACCCGTGAACTGATTTAAACTTTTGAACGGTAGTCTAACACATGCTTTTATCCCAAAGTGACTTCAAATACATTTAAAGCATGTTTCATTTGAACCCAGGCACTTACCAGAATCACCTTTAAACATCGTAGGAATGTAGAGTGAAGAAAAAAGAGAGAGACGTTTAATTGCACTTTAATTCAGACTAAAAGGACTGAATTTGAGGATAGGGGCATTTTGAGATGGGAAAAGAAAGACACGTGGCAAATGCAGGGTCATTTCCAAGCTATCCTACTCTTTATTTAATGCAAATTACAGTACCAGGTAACTAGTCTCTGAATCCAAGTCACACCAAGGACCAAAACGGACATATTTACAAGGAGAGAGGACACATTTAGCATACCTTCACAGAAAAAGAATATATTTAAAATAAAATAAAATTTCAGTCACAAACAGAGGCATTCAAGTAATATTAATGTTATACAGGTTGTATTTTTTTTTTCATTTTAAACCAAGACAACTTTTTTCCCAATAAGTGTACGTAATGCGATAGTCTGTATTTAGCCCACATTCCTTAAAACAACTGTATTCTTTTTTTTTTATTGTGGTAATTGTTTTTAACCCTTGTGTCTTTACATTTTTACTCTAACTTTAGTCACGAGAAGTTGTCACACCATTCGTGGAAAGCAACACATCTATGAACGCGTATCATACAAGCAAGCTTTACATTGAGGGTCCGGCGGGTGCTACGTGACATCTCTACTGCGTACTGTCAGCTGGCCAACGAGCCAAAACACAAAGAAATCATTATTATTGCCCCCGGGATGTTGCAGATACATCACAACACGCTCATAGCTGGGTCACTTTGGTAGTGGAACGAGGGTAAGAACATACATTGTGATTGGCTCCGCAGGAACGTGACTTCTTCCACACACAAAAACACCTTTGTGGGAAAACGTCTACAGCGAATGTGGTTTCAGACAGGAAATGAAGTCGGCTGTCAGTCATTCAGACTTGGCCAATCAACAGCACCCGCAGAGGGTCACAGGAAGGGGCGTGGTCTGTCTTGTGTTTGGACAGGAAGTGGGTGTGGTCTAGGGACAGGAAGTGTATGGAAGCAAAGGCACTCCAAACTATGGATACACTATACATTACTAGTTATAGTTACAATAATACAGCTGGCACCTACTGTACAGATAAGATTGGACTATATGGCTGGAGAAAGCTCCTTGTCTACAGTATGCAACAAACAGGTCATGTCTGCCCTGATCTTTTAAATCTGTTTTGAAGTTTTTTTCTTTGATCCGTTTTGATTTAATCCCTCGTCTTTGTGTCCGCTCATTAACAGTTCTCGGGTCAGCTTATTTCTGTACATAGCAGAACACTCACTCACTCACACACGCTCACAAATTATAGACAAATCAAAACATAAAAAGTCAAAGTAAAACCAGAATTTGGTGAGGAGCAACTGTGCTGTACTGTATATACACGTCTGTCGTTTTCTTTTACTGCTATACTTTGCTTATTAAGACATTTTGGGAAAGAAAAAAGTAAAATTTTCTGTAAGTTATGCTGAGTAAAAAGTAGTGGTTAAAACAACACAGCCATTGCAATGGAGCGCAAACAAGTGTGCGCCACGTCGATGCCTTTCTTCATGTGTTCTTTACGTTTAGCTGTGTGGATAAGAACAATGAATCTGAGCGTTACGACAATAAATAACGAGAGCAAACCAGGACAGAAGGTGATCTCGAATTCTCCAGCAGACTCTTAATCATACACAAACGGTCCCATTTCTGCCCCAAACTGATGGATTCTGAACCGATGATGCTAGATATAGATCTATATATATATTTATTTTACATAATGCAAAGTAATATATAAACTGTGTAAGTATATATCATACAAAACACAGAGATGGAGACACACGTCTCACCTGTCAATCAAAATGTCTGCCCTTGCCCTATAGCCCGCCCATTTTTTATAAAACAAGATAAAATAGATTCAGTCGACTTAAAACTCCTGTAACAGAGTATTCCTCTGTTGTCTTTGTAGTAGGAACATGCGGTTTTTATATTTAGACCTCCTGTACGGTGCCTTGTGTTTGTTAGATACGATTAGATACGGTATTTCCTGTAGTTTTGAATGCTTGCATCGTTTTCACCCAATGCATATTCATATATATGTATATATACACGCTATATGCATATATATACTGTATACAATGGGGTGCGCCCAGCCAAATTCAAGCCATGCACTATTAAAGGCCCAGGACAGTATAAAGGGACAGAACGTGTATCTAGAGACGGTCCAGGTGACAGAAGGGGAGCCCAAATGCAAGCGGAAGTGGGAGGATCTGGCTACCGGATTGCTTACATAAGATTGTCCTCTGAGAATGAAAAACAAAACCAAAATTGTGGCTGGTCACGGACCAGGTTTTATGGTTAAACAACCCCCCCACCCCCTCACCAACCCGCTTCCTCACTGCTCTCTCTTTTTCTCTGTCTCTGTCGTTCTCGTGAATTACACCTGACGAGGCTTTTCCACACGACACGTGTCATTTTGAACTCTTTCTGAACTCTGAAAAACAAATAAGACGTAAATGAAGGTTGTCTCTTGCAGTCTGAATACGAGTGGAGGTTACATGACTCAATTCCGGCCCAGTAAGCTGTTGAGCAGTGGGGTGGGCGTGGCCTCGGAGGCAGGGTCAGGTCTGATTGGCTGGGGCTCTCAGGTTGAGGTGTTGGAGGCGGAGGCGGAGGCTGCAGTTGTGGTCTGACTGCGATCTCCACTATTGGCATCTGGGCACAAAGAGAAGACATTTGGATTTGGATATATTGCAGCATGTTGTAAGGGTAAGTAAGGTGACGCTCATTCTCCTGTCATATTTATTAAATTCTTCAAATAATACATTCAAAATGCAATTCATTTATGTTTTGAATGCAGTTCCTGTATGATGAACGTGCTTTTAATTTCTAAACTTAAATGAGTTTTGATAATTTTTTTGTGGCATAAAAGTAAAAATTACAGCGTTATATAACTGTCCTGATACCATAATAAAATATTAAAGGCATATTAAAAGATTCTTTTAATACAATTCTCATTAAAAAAGCTTTAATATGTTGTTTGACATTATATTTTAATGCTGAAAACCAGTAAAGTTCAATAGTGTATTCAAATATCAGATCATTTGGCAAGGTACATATTTTGTTTGTTTGTTTTATTATATAACAATAGTATTTCAGTATTATTTAAATACTAATATAGTATTTATTATTTTTATTAGCTGTTTATTACTTTAATTTTAGATTGTGTATTTCTATTTAGCTTTAATTCAGTTTTAGTAATTTTAGTACTTATTCTTTTTATTAGAGTAAGTTTCCAATATTTCCAATAAGTTTTTTAGTCTAATGTTTACATTTTATTTAATATTAGCTTTATTGAAAACAACTAAAATATTATTTTAACAAAAATTAAATATTTTGTAGTCATTTTGCTTGGCAACAACACTGTAATATTTAATGTGGTGCTACTCCAATATTTCCTTTAAAAAATTACATTTCCCTATAAAAATACTTTAAAACCTTTTTGATCATGAAATTATTACGAGCTTTTAGTGCCACATAAAAAAAAAAAATCTAAGCTACGAGATTAAAGTCGAATATTTCGAGAATAAAGTCGAAACTACGAGAATAAAGTCGAAACTACGAGAAAAAGTCGAAACTACGAGAAAAAGTCGAAACTACGAGAAAAAAGTCAAGTTACTACGAGAATAAAGTCGAAACACTTGAGAATAAAGTCGAAACACTTGAGAATAAAGTCAAACACTTCAGAATAAAGTCGAAACATTGAGAATAAAGTCAAATATTACGAGAATAAAGTCGAAACACTTCGAGAATAAAGTCGAAACTACGAGAATAAAAGTCGAAACTCACGAGAAAAAGTGAAACTACGAGAAAAAAAAAGTCGAAACACTTAGAAAAAGCTTAGAATAAATTACGTTAGAATAAAGTCGAAACACTTGAGAGAATAAAATTCGAAACGAGAATAAAATTAGAAACACTTGAGAATAAAAGTCGAAACATTTCGAGAATAAAGTCGAAATACTGAGAATAAAAGTCGTAATTACGAGAATAAAGTCGACATGTTCACGAGAATAAAGTCGTAATATTACGAGAATAAAATGTATAATTACACGAATAAAGTCGTAATGTTACGAGAATAAAAAATAATATTACGAGAATAAGTCGCGTTACGAATAAAAGTCGTAATATTTCGAGAATAAACTCGTAAGATTAAACTCCAATATTTTGAGAAAAATCACAGAATTGCTAGAAACAATGATGTGGAGGATTTGGTTAAATCCTACTTTAGATTAATATATAATCATCAGCACGAGTTATAGACAGACATTGAGGAAATTGCCTCTTTTGTGCAGTCTGAGATGGCAACCAGTGGCTCGACTCCAAGGATATCGATGGTTACATCTGAGTGCTATTTTAGGAAAATATGTTATTACTTTTGATGGATATTAAACCGCATGACCGCATTTGTAGAGTCATTAATTTGACATATTTCTTGAAAATTGTAAAAAAGTTGCTCAAAACCAACAATAAAAACGTGTCTAAAACTTGCAAGTGATTAGAATTTTTCTTTACTGTGTATATTTTATACATCATTGAATAAAAACATAATTGATAAAACAGATGTTCTAGCTTCTGGTCGGTCGATACAGTAACAGCTACGACACAAACCCCCTGTACACTAAAACGTGTAATATCAACACTATACCCAAAACATAAGGGATGTCAGATGAGCACAAAAGTGGTCTGAAACAGAGGCGGACCTGAAGTGGCAGAGGCGTTGGTGGGGGTCGAAGCTCCTGCCTGGTTACGTGCGTGAGCAGGAATTAGGATAGAGGCCAGGGATTGGTTACTGGACAGCTCTGAGGCAAGTCAAACAAACAAACAACAATCAAAAGCTGAATACCTTGCATTTGACAGAGCGTTTCTTCATAAGAGCGAATGCAAAATACGGCCTTACCTTGAGTTGTGAAGTTGAATAAGGATGGTTTCTCACGCCCGTTAGGAAGTTTGACATTGGGATCCCGCAGTTCATCAAAGAAGGAGTGAGCGCAGGCCTCTAGCGGGGTCAGCCGAGCAGTCGGTGTGTACTCCAACAGCCTCGAGCACAACGCAATGGCTTCAGGAGGCGTGCGTGGCCGAAACACCTGCGGACACAATTCAGAACTTTACTAACAGTATACTGGTAAAGTGTAGATTTTTTTTGTATGAATAAACGGTAACACTTTATTTTCAGAGTCCTGTGTATTAACAGTAAATTATGGGTAACACTTTAATTTAAGGTGTCCTTGTTACACGTTACATGTACTGACTATTATAATAACAATAAATGATGCATAATTACATGCAAGTAACCCTAATCCTAACTCTAACCATATAGTACGTACATGTAGTTAATTAATATTACTCAATGCTAAAATGTATAATTACACTGTAACAAAACACACCTTAAAATAAAGTGTAACCCAATTATGCGTAACTATTATTAATTTTCGAATAGGAGAAAAAATATAAATTCTCAAAACAGATGTTCAAGCAATGCATACAAATAGATTAAATTAAAATATTAGAATTTTCGTGTCAAAATAATTTTTTCAATGCGGTTGCAATTCTTTATACAAGTATCTAATGGAAAATCTTGTCATTCTTGTTGTGGCAGAACGTTAATAGTTTTGCAGCGGTGCAACAGTATTTTACATGATTTTATGATAAAAACAAAGTATGACAATGTCCAGTTGTCAGACAAAACTCTGCTGGCAGGTGTTTTATACATATTTTTGCTTTTAAAAATTATATATATATATATATATATATTACTGCCACTCAAAAGTGTGGGATCAGTAAGATTTTGAATGTTTTATTAAGAAGTTTCTTCTGCTCATCAAGACTGAATCTATTTGATCAAAAATACAGAAAAAAAAGTTATTTTGTTAAATATTATTGCAATTTAAAATACAAATGTTCTATTTTAATATATTTTAAAATAGAATTACTTTCTGTGATCAAAGCTGAATTTTCAGCATAATTATTCCAGTGTTCAGTGTCACATGATCTTCAGAAATCATTCTAATGTGATGATTTATAATCAATGTTGGAAACCATTGTGCTGCTTCATTTTTTCTTTTTCTTTTTTTGAGACCAGTGATTTTTTTTTAAGATTCTCTGAATAATAAACAGTTAAAAAGAACAGCATTTATTTACCATAAACTCATTAATCAGCTAGAACAATAAACTGTAGAGGAAAATGAATAACTTGAGCTTTTTCCATCTGAAGATCACTGCTCATCATTGATTTTCTTTAAGTCTTTAAGGTGTTTGTCTTCAATGGAGTGCAGTAATTGAAATAAGACTTGTTTATATATAACAGGAAGCTGAAGAAAAGGAAGGCATTTCTTCCTTTAGAGGTGTTTGAGTCACAGGCATTGGGGCATATCCTGTGAAGGGAGGGGTCTGATTGGAGGATAAGAATAAACACACCCTGCAGCTGTGTGTTTCACACAATGACCACCAGGGGGCACATGAGAGAGCCTGCTATTATACTTCATGTGTGCTACAGTGTTAGGTACATTTACTTTAGTGGAATGGCCACACAAAACTATCAATTTGAGATCTGCATCACAATTTTCAAGAATGAAAAGGTTTTTTAAAGCAATAAATAAAATGATATTTTGTTTGTGTACATTTGCCTTTCTAATCATGCCAAAGAAAAGTACCAAGACGCATTACCAGTTGTAACGTCCATCTGGAACTGTTCATCTGTCCTTCAAATGACTCCGCAACTTCAGTTTGATGTACATGCCAACATTTTCAGTTGCAAGACATAACACACACTACTGTTCAAGAGTTTGGGGTCAGTAGTCTTTCGTGCTCACTGATGTGGCATTTATTTGATCAAAAATACAGTAAATATTGTGAAGCATTACAATTTAAAAGAACTGTTTTCTTTTTTAATATACTTTAAAATGCAATTTATTCCTTAATTTTCAGCATCTTCCAGTCTTCAGGGTCACATGATCCTTCAGAAATCATTCTAATATGCTGATTTGCTGCTCAATAAACATTTCTTATTATTATCAATGTTCAAACAGTTGCTTAATGCGTAATATTTTGTAGAAACAATTATAATTTTTTTCAGGATTGGATGAATAGGAGGTTGAAAAAAAAACATTTAAAATAGATATATTTTATAACACACATGTCATTTATAAATGCCTTTTTTATCAGTTTAATACATCTATGCTGAATAAAAGTATTATCTGCTTTTAGAATATCTTACCGACCCAAACTTTTAAATAGTACTGATACCACAATCCAAAACCGAGACCACAGAGTAAACAGCAGTTATACAAAGTGTAATGAAGTCAGCAAGCAATGTCTGGTGAAGTCATTCAGATCAAATGGACATGAGGAGGATATGACATCAGCTCTGTTCCAAAGCCCACTGAACTGCCCAAACATGCCTTCCTTACAATACAACGCACTCAGATACTGAGTCAAATATGCAGTTATTTAATTTAGTATTGAATGAAACATAATATTTATAGTACACATAGCATATACATATTTATAATTCCTCTTTCTATATCAGCATTTTTTTTAATCTTGACCTAATGCATTAAGGCCCGTACACACCGGGACGAATTTCGCGCGTGATATTCAACGACGTTTAACGCCTCGTAACTAAACAAAGGGCGCCAATGTGAGTGTGCACATCGTCGCGAAAAACGCCACGCGTAAAAGCATCATTTAAACAAACGCCTCGGGTTCGTTTTTTTGGTTTGACGCGCCGTCAAAAACTATCCGACCAATGAGATTGACGCTTTTGCTCACGTGTCTGGAGCAGCTGAAGTTACAGTAAAACACAACTTGGGGGCGCTCAAACACAAAACAGTCTTGCCGAGCACACATACGCAACGACGAAGAAGATATACGCCAAGTAACGTCTACACTGCCGGGAAGAAATAAGAAGACAAAGAAGATGCAAGGCAAGATGAATGCTGTCTGTGTTGGTGTCTGAACACAAAGAACTTTATGACAAATTTGTATGATTTTGACAAGCGCGTAAATACTTGCTCTCTTCTTCTGAGTGACAAGCGAGTGTCAGAAGCGTAAAGTTGTGCAGCACCACCTTGTGTACCGGGGTATTTCTGTTTTACATTAAGCGCCATCTAATGTCAGGGAATGAATTTGCATGTTCACTCGGCTCATCGTCAGCGAAAATCGCTTGGGTGTGAACACAAAAAACGCGTTGAAAAACGCTGGCGAATAACGCACGCCGATATTCATCCCGCTGTGTACGGGCCTTTATAGAATCGCCTTCTCCTTTCTTAGGAGGCAGGGTAATTATTCCGCCTACTCTTTCTGAACCAGACTTAGCTCACTAGGATTGGGAACAGACTGTAAGGTCACTTGACCAACCACTACATCAGAGCTCAGAAAGAAGATGTCTACATACAGACAATCCAGACTGAAATGGTCCTTCTTTCATCAACTAGTTGAGAAGTACGTGTCAATGAACACTAAATGAAATGCAGTCGGCGAGGCCTGTGTGGTGCAGATGGGGATGTGAATGGAATGGAGTCGAGCTGGCGGCTGGAGGTGGAGGGCGGCTGTGCTAGAAGTAGTAAAACAGTTGACTTGTACCTGTTTACTCACCTTAGTCCATGGGTGGGCCTTAATCTGCGGGAATTTGAACTCGGTGTAGTTTGGGTTCATTTCCCGAATCTGCTCCCGTGTGGGAGTGCCGAGCACCTGTGACCACAAACACACAGAACAGCACTCAACATACAGTAATAGCACGCGGTTACTTAGCACTTAAAAAAAGCTGCTTCATACATGTAGTAACAGTTGTATTTAGAACCATATCAGCCTTCTGTTACTTTATAACTATTTTTCTTACCAGTCAAGGGTTAATTGTATTAAAATAAAAAAATTCAAATTCAAACCAAAGTTTCCGAACTCAAGTTTTATTGATGAAGCTTGTTTTAAGCTGTTAATAATATATTTTAACTGTAAATCTAATCATCAAAATGTTCAAACTGTTTATAAAAAAGTAAAAAAATCCTAAGCCATTTAAATATTTATTTCTTGAAAATAGTAATAATAATAACAATAATAATAATGACTATCCCTCAGCTGTAGTGTCATTCCTATTAATCAATTTAGCAGCTAATAAAGTTTTATTATAACTTAGTGTGCTAGCTACTGGTTAAATATCACTAGTGATTGGTGTATTCTTCTGTGCTCATTTCTGGTCAAGATGCAATTTTATCAAATTATGCAAAAATGTGTAGCATTATTTATTTATTGAATAATTAAAGTATTAAACATATTATTTAATTGTGTGTATTTAGAATACATAAACTATCCTAAAATGTAATTTCTATCCCTGTCACAGGATAATATACAAAAACAATATACCGTAATATTTGAAGTGATATAATGGTAAAAATGTTGTTTGTGAAATGTTTCTAAAAAAACAATGAAATACTTTTGTGATACTTGATTGTTAAAAAGAAGTATACTTTACTTTTAAATACTTTTAAAAAGAGCACTTATCGTGTTAATAATAGACTTCAAAAATATACTTCAAATGAAAAATAAAACTAATATTTTCAGACGCTTAGAGTTGAGGTCAAAAGTTTTCACCCCCGTTTACAAAAATAAGAGGGATCATAAAAAATGCATGTTGTTGATTATTTAGTAGAACTGACCTGAATAAGATATTTCACATAAAATACATTTACATATAGAAAATAATTTATAAAAATGACCCCCTTCAAAGGTTTACTTCCACGTGATTCTTAATACTGAAAACTTTGAAATCTAACGATGACTTTATTCAACAACTGGTCTCCTCCACGTCACCCTATAGCACCGTATGGAGAGTAGAGGTCTGCTACCCGACCCGAACCCGCGGGTCCCGAGATACTGTCGGGTTTCGGGTCGGGTTTCGGGTTAATATTTAATGGATAGCTTCGGTCGGGTCGGGTTCGGGTTTGTAGCTAAACCAAACTATATGCAGAGGCTTCGCTTTCATAGACGCACGCACACACATATCAGAGATCGCGCACAAACAGCACGGAAACTTTTATTAGTAAAATAGCTTCGACAGGCTACTAACTCGCAAGTCACAACATTATATTTATCTGCAATGAGGCGGCAAAATCGCTGTTTTTGAAGTAACTAAGCCTCATTGCTTGTAGAGAGAGACGCCGCAGACGCAGGTTCACATGCAGCAACTTTCTCGGTCTCTCTCGCGCCGCTTGGTCTCTCTCTCTCTCTCTCTCTCTTAAATAAATGATTAATTCATTCAAATAAATACAATCTTATTTAAGATCTTATGTCTGATTTAAAGTAGACAGAATGCTAACGAGCCTTAACTGACAAAAATGACCATAATTTGCACGGTCATCATCTTCTTGTCCATACAAAATTCATAAACTCGGCAGAATGTATGCGATCACTGCACCTGATGTTCACAAACTTTCATAACTGGTAAATGTTTGTGAAATGTCAGAGCCTTGATTAATCCGTTTCTTTGCATGCAATCATGAAAAGCAACCTTTTTCCTTTTTTTGTTATTCGTTGTTGGGGGATTTCGGTCGGGTTCGGGCTTTAAATTTAACTGTGCCGCCGGGTCGGGTCGGGTTGGGTCAGACGATCTCGGTACGGGCCGGGTTCGGGCTTCAATTTTGAGCCTGTGCAGATCTCTAATGAGAGTATCACATACATTGTTTACGCTTTGATCTGAACATAAACAATGTATCTGCATACATGCATTACATACATTGTTAATGTATATGATAATCTCCAAAATGCCACTATAAGGTGATGCGGAGGAGACGATTTGTTGAATAAAGTCATTATTTTTGTTTTCTTTGAACACAAAAAGTATTCTTGTAGCTTTGTAAAATGACGGTTCAACCACTGATGTCACATGGACTATTTTACCGATGTCCTTACTATGTTTCTGGACCTTGATCGTGTAAGGACCCTTGCTGTCTATGGGAGGGTCCGAGAGCTCTCGGAATGCATCAAAAATATCTCATTTGTGTTCCGAAGATGAACGAAGGTATTACGGGTTTGGAACAAGGGTGAGTAATTAATTACATAATTTTTATTTTTGGGTGAACTATCATTTTAAATGAAAATGTGTTTAAGTTTATTTATTTTAAATGTAATTAGCTGAACTAAAGAGGGATTTTTTAATATATCTTTATATATAATTTCCTATTTACCTCGATTGTCTTTAAAATATGGTTCAAATGTACTAATTACACATTAACTAGTTAGAGTGTGAACAGTTTTAAGAGAGTTCACCTTACAAAACTGTTACAAAACACTCATAAATCATGTTCACATTCTTGTATATAACTCCCAATCTAAATCAACTGTTACGCAACAATTGTTGCTCTTCCGACAGACTCATGCAAACACTGAGATGAAACCACAGACAGAAGTGGCGGCGCCAGTACCTTGATGATCTCCACCAGCTGATCCACTCCGCTGTCGCCGGGGAAAATCGGTTGTCCTAGCAACAGTTCCGCCAGCACGCAGCCAGCTGACCACACGTCTGCAGTGAAACCGGGTCAGAGAGATGCTTATTAGCCCGAGGTCAAGGACTCGTACACAGAGAACATCCTAAACACTTTGAGCCTACTGCACTCACTGTATGGCCTTGCAGAACAACAGGCCAAACAAAAAAAGCACTACATATGAGTGAAAAAATCATGAAAGATTCTTCAGCTTCATAATCTTTTTATAGGGCCTATTCTCTGAGAGAATGGTCACATGATTTGACTGTTCAATGGCCGATACAACATTTACAGATTAAGGTGGCCACTATCATACAAAACCACTCATATAAAAACTAAAACAACTCAAATTGGATTAATATTAATTTTACATAATATTTCCTCAAAATCTACTTCAAAATATATAGATCAAAATACATATGTGAATTATTCAGGCTGTAGATGATTATTGATAGTCCCAGAATTGACAAATATTAGCGTAATATTTAACTTAGCTGATATATCAATGCATTTTCTTGTGAAAAAGAAGCACAATTAATTGTTCTGAATGTGTGTGTCACATCTTTAAAGTATATTTAAAAAAAATGTATTAGCAGATAATATAAATTAATAAATCAAAATGTCACTTAAGTGTATTTAGAGTTCATGAATATGTTTCTTAACACGCTTAAAAAGTGCACTTTGTAATGTTTACGGTTTACATTTTAAATCATTGTTTTAATATTTTGTCGAGTTATTACGTGTTGACTAACATACTGAAGCACATGTAAAATACTCAGTTATAAGTTTAGTTCATAAACACATAAGTAATCATGAAATTACTGTTATTATGATAATTCTAAAATTAAAAATATACTTGAGTCCTGATTAAGTGTGCCAAAAAAAACTACGTTCATCTAACCGTGTTTAATATAAATCAACCTATAATACCTTTGTATTTAATTGCAAATAACATGCAATTAAGTGTCCGGAAACATTATATTTACTGTAATTAAGTATATTAATTATACAAATGCTACAGTATGCTTCTTTTTCCACAAGGGTCACTTTTGTCATGAATTGGCGTCTTTATCCCGATAAGAGGTCATAGCAACATAACAGAAGGAGTAGTTTATTGAAGTATAAATGATTTGCATGGTAGTACGATTAAAGCTTATGTACCTATGCTGGAGGTGTAGTCGGTTGCTCCAAAGATGAGTTCGGGGGCTCTGTAGTACCGTGAGCATATGTAGGAAACATTGGGCTCCCCACGTACTAACTGCTTAGCACTGCGAACAAAAAGACAGATTGAACCATCTCTGATCACACACATCACCATTTCATTCAAATACTCTGTCTGTTCCAGCTTATTGGTGGGATAAACCCCTAAAAGTAACTCTAAATGGCAAGATCTAAAGTGACCTGAAAGCTAAAGACGGTTTCTTTGTTTAGATGGTAAGCGAGTTGCATCTCAAGGCCGCTTGCAGTGTACATGAAGACCGCTGCTAATCTGTGTCCTCATTCAAGGAAAATTTGCATTATTTTTGTCTAAGTCCTCAGTATAAGGTATTCATTAACATGCCCTAGTTTTCAGACGTAAGGCAAATGAGAAATGCATACCCGAATATCACTTCACCTAAAATCTTCACTAGTATTCTTGAGCAGAAAATGGGAAAAGCAGGCTAAATGAACAGGCTGAGGTCAGCACAGATATCTCCGAGCATAGCGAGACCATCTGGAGAGTTCTGGTGAGGTGTAATATGGGATTATCAGGTTAAATGCAGTAAAGCATTGCTTTCAGTTCATAGATCCACTGGGGCCGCACTAGACCTTTGAAAGGTTATCAGAAAACCATTGTCTCCTATGAATTGGCTATCAAGAGATTACCAACTGACCTGCCAAAGTCACAGAGTTTGAGCACGGCCGTGTCTGGGTCCAGCAAAAGATTCTGCGGTTTGATGTCCCGATGGCAGATCCCAAAGGAATGGATGTAGGCCAGACTCCTGAAGAGCTGGTACATGTACAACTGTAAAGTGAATATACACAAGCCATGAGGTTAGTAAAGCAGTCATAAAAACAGGTCACCAAAACGATACCCTAAAAATGCATATTATATATTTATTTTTATATAGCTTGCAATATCAAATTACTTACTGAACTTCTAGTGATAATTCTCAAGACAGAGAATTACTTTATTTTATCCATAAAGGTGAATTTTTGAACAATAAAATGGCTGCTTTGATCCATATAATAACAGTAAATGGGGACTGGTGCTGTCAAGATCGAAAATGACTTAAAAACCACCACAGTACTTCTTAAGAGTCATAAAAGTGGTCCATTTGATAGTTATTAGTTATTTGGATTATTATAGGTCATATGGAGTAAATTTCGATGCTTCTCTTATGGAGGGTTTATGGTGGATAGCTCCTAGACCCCATTCACATTCATTATATGTAAAAAAGTGGCCACAAAATTCTTCAAAAATACAATTTTTTGTTCCACAAATAAAAGAATGTAAATAGGTTGTGTAAGGATGTGCAACGGTTTTTCCCTTACCATTATGTTTTTCCTTACATAATGACGAGGAAATAATGACACTTGTTGAGTGAAATATTCATTTAAAGCTTTTTTTTTTTTTTGGAATAACTAGAACATTGTATTTTCTTCATAAAATTCCCAAGGAGTTACAAAATTCAATTAACTTACATGACGTTTTCAGGTTTAGAAACCACACTTTAAAAGGGCTAGTTCATCCAAAAATGAGAATTCTGTCATTAATTCCTCACCCTCATGTCGTTCCAAACCCGTTAAACTTTAAAAGATCGGTAAAATAGTCCACATGACATCAGTGCTTCAACTGTAATTTTACGAAGCTACGAGAATACTTTTTGTTCACAGATAAAACAAAAATAACGACTTTATTCAACAATTTATTTTCTTCCGTGTCAGTCTTGTGAACGCTCGTCAAAGTTTTTTTTGGCTTTCTTTCTGCACAAAAAGTAATCTTGTAGCTTTATAAAATAAAGGTTGAACCCCTGATGTCACATGGACATTCGGAAATGTGTTCCGAAGATGAATAAAAGTCTTGCAGGTTTGGAATTACATGAGGGAGAGTAATTCATTTAAAAATGTAAATTTTGGGGTGAATTGTCCCTTTCAATGTCTGTTTTGTCCTTAATAATTTTAAGTAATCCTGATGTCTTCTTGGAAGTAGCTGAAGCCCCCTGGTTGAGAACCACTAATTTAACTTATCTACGTTTTCACATATAATTTGATCTTTACATGTTTACATATGTGTGTTTGACTATTTATGTCACATCCTGCCAATAGCAGGAAGGATATAGCTCAGGACAAAGAAGTGATGATGTCATCACAGCAGTCAAGACACTGGTGACGCAAAACCGCACAGGAGGAGGAGGAAGACATGCCAACACACACTCGGCTGACCCGTATACTCACCAGTGGGAACATTCAGGACGTACAGATCACTCACACAAACACACATTAGGAACGATCCGCACCTTCACATAAACCATGGGAAGGGTCTGCTTAGCACGGCTGTAGTGTCTCGCCACTCTGTAGACCGTCTCAGGGACATAGTCCAGAACCAAATTCAGATACACCTCATCCTTCTGTGGACAGAGAACAAGAAAGCAAATACTTTAAGTCACAGAGTTAAAAGTGTCATGCTTTATAGCACATACATATATAACTTTATTGAATCTATATATAGAACCGGCTCGGTATGAAATAGGATAATGACTTTGACATGAGTCAATGTCTATACTAAAAATGTCCCATACACCCCCCATGCCTCCATATATCTCCATGACTGAACAACCAGCCCGCACACCTTAAAAAAAGCTGCTATGTAAACGACACAAAAACAGCCAGTTCTCTGGTATGATGTCATTGTGGACGTTGACTGTCATGCATTGTGTGGAACCGTGCCTGAAAGCGAGCGATGATTGTGCCCATCATCCTTACAAAACATACATGCTCAGACATTGAAGTCATATCCTCCAGAAGAACTAAAGAAAAGGAAGAGCTCAATAGGGTGGCCTACAGGGCCACTCCGACCCCACATCTGACGTCACATCCTGTCTATTATGCCCTTCTTCCTTCCTCCACAAGTTCAGCTGTGAGAGAGTCTATTTCTGCTGGATCTGACATTCCTGAGTTCATTTACTTTAGGCATGACCCGAAAGGTCATGAGTCAAACCAGTCAACTCTGTTACACTTGTAAAGATACTTAAAAATAAGAATAAGATATCCAAATATCAAATATATATAGATAGATACAAAATATGAAGGGATGATTATTCTGTCGTAATCTTTTTGGTTTCATGCATATAATTTTCTTTTGTTGAATAAATAAATAAAAAATCATAAAAGTACCATAATTTGATCGTCGTAGTCATTTTAGGTGCCCTTGTGTGTGTGTGTGTGTGTGTGTGTGTGTGTGTGTGTGTGTGTGTTTTGTGTTTCACAACAGCATGAAAATCATAAGGTTTAAAGCAACATGAGGGTGAGTAAATGATGATAAGCTTTAGTTTTTGTAAACTATTCCTTTATCAAAATATGCATTAAATCTGAAAAATAATTACAAGTATCAATAAATACATAAAAATATAAGTAGAGATATACACGTTATAAGCAACAAACTATTCCACCAGGACACAGTGATTGCTGTTCTTCTCAAAGACAGAACATGCAATGAATCTGTTTCTCTCTAACCAAGCCGTTTTTCTTTCTCCGCTTTGACTCTGATTGATAAGTAGTCTCTAATAACAGATGTTTGATTTTCTAAAAGAAATGTGTGAAGAAAAAACCAACCCCTGACTGTGCCGTGCAGCTAAAATTAGTCGTAGCGATGACTCACGCTCCGCCTCACTACAGCAACAGCATTGCTTCCTCAATTACAGCCAATCGGAGAAGCTCTGAGGCGACTGGCTCCTGAGATGCTCCCATCAGATTACAGGGCCATCTGATTGGCTGCTGCTCTGTGGTCACATGACAGTGTGAGCATGTGATTGGGTGATCTGCGGTTCATGGCACAGTAGTCACCGTCTTCCTCAGTGAGGAAGCCACAGGTAGAGACTCATCTGTCCCCAGGCCATGCTATAACAGTCTCTTCCACAAACAGCCAAACGCACAGGGAGGTGATACTATATGCACTAACCTCACGGTGTAAAATTCCAGTAAAACTCAAACTCAAGACAAAATCGAACGACATACATGTGAAATGTGTCTAGTGAAACTCCGGATCGGTTTGGAAAACAGAGCCATCACATTCATTGATCTTTTGGAATAAAAATAAATGATTCAGGATCTGAATCTGATTCCAGTTAATGATTCAGTTTCCTTACCGAGTCAACGATTCTTTTAGTCCTTTTAAGAATTAAGAAGTGGGTTGTAAAGACTAAACATAACTACTAAACAGTGCTATTATTGTTAACTTATTTTATTGCTATTTATTTTACCTTTTCTCACCAATTGATCCATTAGACTGATCAAACCGAAAATTCAGTAAACAGGAAAGCAAGACAGTTGCTTCGACTGATTCGATACAAGGAACTTGTTCAGAAGAGTCATTAGTTCAAGAAGCAAACTACAAACAAATGTCATGAAAATCAGTGTCTTTATGTTCACCGAGGCTGCATCTGTTTGAATATAAAACAGTAGAGTGAAATAATCTTACAATTTAAAAGAACTATTTTCTATTTGAATATATTTTAAAATATAGGCCTAATTTATTCCTGTGACGCAAAGATGAATTTGTAGCATTATTATATCAGTCTTCAGTGTCACATGATCCTTCAGAAATCATTATAATATGCTGATTTGCTGCTCAAGATACATTGTTGAATACATTTGAGCTGCTTATTTTTGTGGAAACTGATATTTTTGTCAGAATTCTTCAATAAATGGATTTATTTCAACTGAAATCTTTTGTAACATTAAAAATGTCTTTATTGTCACTTTTAACCAATTCAATGATTCCTCTGTGATTATCAGAAAAATAAAATGTGCTTCCCCCAAACTTTTGGACAGCAAGTTTGAAGAAAAGCAAAATTCTTTGTAACTGTAGTACGTGAATAATTATATTTATTTCACACAAATACAAATGTCCATGTAGCATATCCAATAGTCCTGCTCTCTCCTCTCTCTCTCTTCCTATTTTTGTCTGAGTCGTCTACATAGATGTATTTTTTGACTCATCCGTACCGGTCTTGTGTGGCTCCCCTGTGAGGAATATCAGCGGGCACTAAGTATGGCAGAGTGAGATCATAGGTAACGGCTGGTGGTTGTCAAGGCCCAGCAACCTCCTCATGTGTCAGTACCCGTCTCTGAAGACTCTGTAACACCATCTCCTACACCATTCATAAATAGATGGTTTTAATATGTGCTGCCGGTTAAGCTCAAAGTCTCTAGCTCAATCAGCTGAATGTGCTAACATATACACACTAATGCCACATACACTTCTGTTTGAAAATCTAGTGACCTGCTATGTAGGCAACATTTTGAAGCATAAAGGCTGTTTCAAAAGGCAATCAGTATAAATGTTGCCTTCAGAGATGCATGCTTTTTTCAAAATGTTTGTAATATGGTACTAAGATAAATGTTGATTAATTTATATACTAAACATTTTCAATAAAAATGAAATCTAATAAAAATTTGACTTTTACCAAACATTTCTGTTGTTTATGCTTGTATTTCATAAAAATTAGTAATTTCTTAAACATTTCACATGATCATTTGTATTATTCAGTTTCAGATTACTCAATTTCAAGTCACTTCTTGAAGAGCCCAAACCATTCAGCAAATGTGAGTAAAAACTGCATTTAAAATGGTTTCAAATGCATACCATCTATATTATATAAACAACTGTCACTATCCCTATAATATGAGGTTTATCTGGGAAGTGTATTTTCTCTCCCAAAATTCACTTCAGCAAACTTTAAAAATAGCATGGAAATAATATAATAATCGGGTGTGAACTTAATGTAATGTTTTCAGTAGGGGTGGGCATAGATTAATTTTTTTAATCTAGATTAATCTAGATTAATTTTTGGAATTAATCTAGATTAATCTAGATTAAAATGTCTCATTTGAATTCTGCCGAAGGCATTCAGAATATGTGTGCTACCCAAATAATGACTCAAAGTAAGTCTTTGAGAACGGGTTTCTCAAGCCAGGTGGCGCATTAGACCAGGGGCTCATCTCCTGTTTCCAAAATGCATCACAAACTGCTTGAGAAAGCTGTTCTACTATGATAATTGGTGATGAAAATAAACTATGTTCAATAAGATGTACTTGTGTTTACTAACTGTTTATTCAGTTAAACATGAATTTTGAACTGTAGGCCTACATAAGAGGTCGTGATGAACTGTTTACAGTTTCCATTGGGAAGCTTCTTAAAATACATTTTCCTGAAGCAAACCCGCTTCATAGCTGCATCCATGTTAGCACGTCGCGTCTGTTGTGGTAATTTCACAGTAACGTTAGGCATACACACAGGTTAAGCAGAGGGTGACACGGGAGTGAATTCTCAAGTTCACATGAGACCTAAAGCGCATCCTGTTTGCTTAAAAGCGTTTCGTTGTTATTCTGAGTGCACACAAATACGTAGAGTCTTTACAGATTCGAAAGATGTATTAGGCTACTTTTATCTGTATGACCAAAATGACGGAGATTTTAAGAGCAAGTGGCGCACGGAGCCTGTCCTGCGCAAAGCTTCCACACAAACACTTCAATAGCGCACATTTCTCTAGGTTAACATCATATTGAGCGCCATGTAAAGTTGCTACTACATGCATCTTTCAGATGAAAAGCCATATTTGAGGTTGATGAATGATAGGTGAGCGTTGATGTCCTGCCCGATTGTATAACCACATAGACCAGCCGTTAACAATCTGTCCATCACGGACTGCGAGCCTCTAGTTCAAGACTTGTTCTCGCCCCCTACAGTGCAATTGCTAGGTATACATCCGCTAAAATATCAGGGTGAAAGTCATCATAGCTTGCGTAGTACAGACCCAGCTCCCAACCCAACTTTGAGAATAGATTAAGCGATAATCGCCGATAAGAGTCTCACGTTAACGCAGCACGTTAACGCCGATAACGCCCACCACTAGTTTTCAGACATGTAATTACATGTTAATTACAACTATGCAAATTTAAATGTATTACGTTTCAAATTTATATTAAATGCAATTATATTGATAGTTGATTTATTTTGTGAGCCAGTTAAGTCAGACTTAAGTGCATCTTTACAAGTCATTTCAGAGTTAGGGTTCAAATGTACTGACAAACATTTATAGTAAACTAAAATATACTTTAAAGTCATTTCTGTGTAAACTTGTAGGTCATGTGTTTAAATATATTTCTAATTATTTGTAATGATGAAGCTGCAATTTAGTTTAAAATATATTCACTTTACATTTATCAATAACACACTAAAGTTAAAATTATAAAGTACTTCATGTGCTTTAGTATGTCAGTCAACACATTAAAGTAAATGTACTTCTTTATAGCATGACAAAAGTTTATTAATAATGTTTGAAATGTACTTTAAAGTAAATTTAGATTGACATTATCACAATGTACGCAAAAGTGTACTTAAGTTTGTTAAGAAACACATGAATGTGAACTCTCTTTAAGTACATTTAAGTGACCTTTTTCATTAATATTAAATTATCTGCCAGTTTTCAAGTACACAAGTGCATATTTAGTACAATTAAGCGCTTCTTATTTACAAGGGAAGGACTTGAAGGGAAGGGAAGTCACTAATACATGCATTGTCATTGAGACAAAATATATTATTAATAAAAAATCCTGCTAAATAACCTGTAATAGTCTTACCTATGACTGACTTTGGCAGGTGTGACAATAATCAAACTGTAAGACCCTGCAAATGAGGTTCTAATTCACTAAGGATCCTACAGTATGTAGTCTGATCAGCAAGTCTGCTCACTATGTTTTGGATCGGAGCCTGTGACTCCAGTGAGAGTCATCTGAAGGGGTCTAAAGCATAGACTGTAAAAAACATGGACGTAGTGTCCATAACGTCACCCATAGGTTTCTGAAGAGCATTTTTGAATTTCCAAGTTGGCGGAGACAGCAGTCGCCATCTTGGCTGCGCGTCACTCCCGGATAATCGAAAGTGGGCAAAAAGGCGGGATGTGGGTGGAGCTGGTTGCTGAAACCACACCCATCAAGCACGACAGTGGTGACAGCAGCGGCAATCCACCTGTCACTCAAGTGGCCACGCCCTTAATTATGCAGAACTTTAAGGTTTAATATAATTTAAACAGATGAGTTATAAAAAAAATCACCCCCCTCACAGTTGTCATGAAGGGCAAAATTAGCTATATAGATAAAAATAATTTTTTTGCACCAGGCTGTAAACATGTTTTTTTCTACTGTAAATTTGGGCATTTTAACATGGGGAGTCTATGGGATTGACTCCTTTTGGAGCCAGCGGCCAGTCGATGAATGGCAGTTTTAGTCGCTTCACGAGAAAGAGCGGGAGATTGCCGCTTGGTCTAAAGTCAGGCTCCAGAGCAGAGTACTGTCCGCATTGTACAACAACACTTTTACTAATCGTGCCACTTAGCAGAAGTGGAAGTTGTTTGGAGAGGGAGCACACCAAGTCCAGACATGACGCCACCTCATCTATGTCAAACAATCTCTTTTCAAGCCTGATTTTAATCTCTTTCTCTCTCTCTCCAGGCCTACGTCATCCTCCTCTCTATCTTTGTGTTTTATCTCTCAATGAGATGCTCTGGGCTCTGATTTCATGGTGGTCTTCACTAGACTAAAAACACAGAACAGCTGCTAATACTACAGTAGGGAGAAGCTAACCAGACTACAGACTGACAGCTGGGCGCTGTGATGGTAGAAATGTGTCACTGGTGGAGATTGTGCTGAAACATTTATGGCACTGGAGAGCGACTGTGTCACAGATGGAGGTTTACAGCGTAAACAGCTTCATTGATCATGATGGCAGTGATTTAGCTGCAATGCTCCAGTTTTGTCTGGTGTAGATGCTATGTAAAGTTTGTTCATACTAAGAATGATAACTTTATTAGTGTCCACAACAACAGATGATAATGTTTTGTTTATAATAAGCACATGGGGCAATTTTGTCCTCTGCCGCTTTAAATGTTTGTGCTCTTTAAAGCCTGGTGGATTCTGATTGGCTGTCAATGTTTTTATTCCTCATCAGCTGGCAGGGGGGGGCGGTGCTTTGAATGTGATTTTATTGATATCGTTCATCTGTGTTGTTATTGTTATAATTGTTGTGTGGACGTTATTCCACACCCTTAATGTGATTTTTTAAAACATCATGGACAAAGTTGCCAAACAACCTCATAACTTGACACAGTAATGTAGAACAGAATGGCCGATCACAGGTGCTGGTGTACTTTCATTACTCAACAAAGAAAAAAATCTTCATTTGTTTGGCGGGGCAAGTGTTCATGTCTGGTGTGAAAAGCATCAGTTATCGTCATCACGATGAACATTTGCGCATTTGGTGTAAAAGGGCCATAAATAATTAGTTTACAGCTATTTACCAAAACCGCAGTAACATGGTTCAACCTCCATCTTTTTAACCACACTAGGTCAACAGTATAGTATTTCTGTTGATGAGGTCAAATGCATGTGGTGGAGTAATCACTTTTGAGAATTAATTCATTTGAGATCACAATTAATGTCAAATTATTAAATATAGTATTATGAATAACAGAAAGCTGTTTTAAAATCCCGTTAGCATGCAGTAACTAGCGTACATTTTACTCTCATATACAGTTCATTCAGTCAGCAGCTTTCTCAGAGATGCTGCTCTAACAAACATGGCATTTGATGACTTCTTCACTGTTTTTGAGCTGTGATGTTTTACTTTATTTGATGTTTGATTCATATCTGATTTCCTCTTAACGTCATACTCTGGGATTTCCTTACACATGTATGTACTTACGCACACTTTTACACAAGTGCTGACTGTCAACAAACTAAAATGTATCCAAATAAATATATATACTGTACACTGTAAAAAAAAAAAAATGTAACTTAAAAAATGTAGTTTCTTTATAGTTCATTTTGTCCAAAAAATTGTATTTAGTCTTAAGCCCCGTTCAGACCAAGGACGATAACTATAAATATAACTATATTAGTGTTCACACCAGCGGACGATATCGTCTGTTTATTCTAAGCGCACGCTCGTCTGCCGCTTTAAATTCTCACGCTCATGACAGCAGGATTGATTCGGATAGGGCGTCGATGTTTTTATCGTTCATCAGCTGGAAAAAAATCATGCTGAAAGTGATTCCAGCTTTATCGTTATAGCTGTGGTGTGGACTCTGCAATTCGTTAATACTGACAATGATTTTTAGAACTAACGTTACATCTTTATCGTTATCTTTATAGTTACCGTCCATGGTGTGAACGGACCTTTAGTCTTTTAAATGAGTCTTTGTCTTAGTCCTGTGTCAAATGTAAATTTTATTTGTCATATTTAGTCAACCTTGTCCTGATTTTGTTTAGTCTAGTCAATGAAAACATGCTATAATGGTAAAACTGATAAAATATATTTATTTATTTATTTATTACATTTATATCTAAATTAATATCACATTAATATGAAAGACTTATGTTTTTTTATTATTTATTAATAGACTCTCTGTCTATATTATGAAAACTGGTAAAAACAAACAAAACATATTGTAACAGTAAAAGTCCTAATAATAATTCCAATAATTCTAAATTGCAATAATGTTTCTCTATTAAAAAAAAAACGTGTTTGAGTAAGTGCATTTATAGTCACAGTTATCGTTTATTGTCCTTATTGTCATCTCGTCACCTTATTGAACCCTGATTCAATTACTAAGTTGTCACTTAGCACAACTTCACATTTCAAGTTGACTAAACTCAACATTTTAAGGTGAACACTTACTCTAAGTTGAAACAACTTTTTTTTTACAAAGTATATTTTTATAAAATGAAAGATATCCACTGGTATAACATCACACGTCATCGTTTCCATGCCCATGCGCTCTATCAGATGCCAAAAGCAATCGAGAAGGAGTCACACCCATGGTGTGCTGCAATACTGTTCATACTGAAATCACAGATAGCCAGACAGTGATTAATATTTTATGAATCGTTAATATTGTATGTAATGCACGTTAGCTTGCTTATTGTCCCCAAGAGCATGAGCCTGAAGTCCACATGACATATTAACAAGAAGCTATGCTTCTGACCACAGGTCAAGAACTGTAGTTCCATTCATACAACTTTGCGATGTTGTTTACGAATGTTTGTTGGAACTGGTTTTGGGAAACGCATGTTTGGCTAAGGATGCATTTGATAAATCACAGCAGTTCAGCACAGCTAACACACTTCACCTTTAAGCTCAGAAAAGATAAAAGCAGATTACCACACTTCACCTCTTACATAAAAGTGATGATGGTCAAATGTCAAGGGTTTGTTCTCAGTGAGTGGACTGTTGCCATATTATTAGCGTCATGGACATGACCGCCTGTCTATATCATTTTTCATCTCTCTCTCTTCCCTCCCCTTTAGCCCTTGTTCAGGTTTCCTATGGACCTGTTCTCCATGCACTCTCTGTCAGCCTTCACCCCGAGGCTCTGTGATTCTGGGTTACCGAGGGGCCGGAGGTGCGTGTGGGCGTGTGAGCGGAAACAAGCTACTGACATTTCGAAAGTGTGCTTCTCAGAGAAGAAAAAAGCGTTGGTCAGGCGTTTTTGCAAAGTCACGGCGTGTGGGCGAGAGGTCGAGAGGGTTTGTGCCTATAATGTGTGATACAATTGAGACCAAGAAAGACAGAGAGGTAGATGTGTGGTTGGCGGTCAGGCCATGCTGCAGCGTTGACAGTGTTTATGTGTGTGCGTGTGTCTTAATATCTCAGTCAGAGTGTGTCGTGTCTATATATGCCTAGCAGATAAAGCAGATAATCACATGGGCACAAGTTCTCAGAGTCGATTTCTCTCAGGTCAGCATCTGGAAGCCATTAGACTCCATTAGAGATTAACAAACACAGAGAGGCATGGGCGATATAGTTAATAAAGCTCTTAATATCATTAATGATTTTCTTTCTTTCTTGTTTTTTAAAGCTATTTGACTATATAAAATATATAAACCCTATTAAAACCTATAAAAGTTTGGAGTCAATTAATGTTTTATTTTTCTTGAAAAATAATTTTATTCAGTAATATTTAATTGATTAAAAGTCACAGAAAATATTTATAATTTAAATAAATGCTCAAAGGATCCTGAAAAAAGGTATCATGTTTTCCACAAAAATATTTGAACTGTTTGAACATTGATAATAATCTGAAATGTGTCCTGAGCAGCAAATCTGCATATTATAATTATTCTGAAGGATCATGTGACACTGAAGACTGGAGTAATGATACTGAAAATACAGCTTTGACATCACAGAATTAATTACATTTAAAATATATTATTTTAATAATATTTCTCAGTATTGCTGTTCTTACTATATTTTTTGATCAAATAATTGTCTGATAATGAGAGACTTTAATGAGAGATATTTTCTCTAAAAGTACATTGCAAATATCAAATCAAATACTCAAACTACAGTAAAAATCTAATTATTTTTTTTGAAATTGTTTACAGTATTTAGTAATATAGCCATACATACTAATAAATATACACATATTTGTACTAAAATATCTTTAGTTTAAACTCATTTGCAAACATGAACACAACTTTTCAACTTAAACAACATTTTGTTAGTTTGACTCAGAATTGGATTTTAATGTTGGAGCATCTCTGAACTCTCAAATACAGAGCCAAATAAACATCACTCTAACATGATTGCAACATGATGTTGCTTAATTTTATATCACCAGCAAAATAATTGCAAGTACACTGTAAATATTTACTGTATATTCACGGGCCCCGAGTTCATTCAAATGGCACTGAAAAGGGCAGCATAAAAGCACACCGTGATGATGAAGTGATACACTTGCCTTATCTCCACTGGAGTAGAAGAAGTAACGCAGACGCACAATGTTGCAGTGGTCCAGTTTCCTCATGATCTGAAGCTCACGGTTCTGCAAGAAAATACAAACAAGAATACAGTATGAGTTAAGCTAATATTTTCAGCTGGACATAGAGTGTAGTGCTCAGCAACAACTGTACTCTGAGCTCAGTTTACCACCTTTTACCATATTTAAATCCCACACGCTCACTACAGAAAAAGTGTAAAAACTGCAAAGATGCCATATGAGATCAATGACGTCCTTTTGAAGCCTTGTGATCCAGCAAAAACAACTTTCTACATTTGGTAATGAACTCATTTTTTCCAACACTAAACTGCTGAAATAGAACTGTGATAATGGCTGTTACATGTGAAGTGCAATTCAAATAAAACACATACACAGCAAAAATAAAGTCCTAGAGAGTTCCTCGCTAACACATCTGACCAGAATAATAGACCAAAATAGAGTTACTGAAATGGCCCGTAACCATAACAACCAGTGTCATCTGGCAGCGTTGTGAGAGAAACTGGCTAATCAACGATTTTATTTAAAGCACCACCCACATGGTGTGCGTCTGAGAGAGATGCTTCCTCTATTTACAATGAGAGCAGTAGAAGATGACGGCCGCGCATTAAATACATGAAGACTTCAAGGCTTTTGAGGATTTGTTTAGTCAAGGCCACGGTCGGTCACTTTTTGATAAAACTAAGTCCACATCTGGGTTAAAGTGGTCACTATGGTTCGCAATTAGTATAAACGGAATCTGTACAGACTGCTACGTATGACAATTTAAATCCATGCATAGTCACAATAATGATAAAATAGTGCATTTACTATAGTGGTTGCTCTGAATACATTACCTTTGCACAGCAGCTTGTATTCTTCACATCTCTTTCAATGCATCTATCAGACAAATTCATGCACAATTTAAGAACATATTTGTGTGAAACAATTGCTTTAGTCTTACAGTATAAATGTAGCCTATTTGACCTGCTGTTGTCAAGAATTACTGACAAGAAAAAGGCGCTTAATATAATTATTTAATTTATTTTAGTTCTTAAATATTGTTTCCTTGAATAATCACTTGAGAAACTAGGTCAAACCCAGCTAGGTAACTAGGTATGATATAGCAGGGGACTACTTTCAGGCGCTGCGTAATATCATTGCGCCTGCTGCACTCTCATTCCTGCGTAATAATCAAGGAACTTTGCTTCCGTACCATGACTAACATGACATGAGTGAGTTTTATTCGTCACATATAATTGAGTATGTGACAAATAAAACCTGGAATGTCACTCATGGTACGGAAGCAAAGTTCCTTGATTATTACGCCGGAATGAGAGAATAGTTCCTAGCCAAATCGGTCTAGAAAATAACAACTTTTCTTTTTCCGTCTGCCTTTTTACACGATGTAACTACAGAAATGTCAAGCTTTAAACAGGAAAAATATCAAACGTTTTGGTCATTTCTGAGCGAGATGCAAATGGTCTAATCTGATTCAATGATCTATGCTAAGCTAAGCTAAAAGTGCTCCTGGCAGACCCGGAGATCTGCTGAATGGATGCGAAAACGGTAAAACTCAACTGTTTAACACTAGGGGAGTTGTAAAATGAGTTTTCCTTTAAATTTTCATTTTAGGGTGAACTATCCCTTTAACAATTATTCTTTCTTGAGATAATTTAGTGAAAAGCTGAAAATCTGACCTCAAACATTTATCAATTTCAATGTACTTGCTTACAATGGCTTTTAGCTTAAAGTGATGGTTTCTCATTAAAAATTAAACAATTTGAAGTTATTTTACAGAAAATACATGAATACTGAACTGAAAAATATCATGCTTTGCTGCTGCTTATTGCGCAGCCCACTAATACAGTTATACTTGGTTAAGGAGAAAGCAAACAGTACCTTTGCTTCATGCACACAGCCAAGTACACAATCACTTCATGGAAAATGATTGATTCTGCTGAAAAGCCCCCATTACATCACTTCAGCTGCACTATTACATCACAACGGCCTAAAAGCAGCAGTGTTGATTACTAGCTTCTGCTGACAAAATCAGTATATGGATGTATACATATAACATTTATCTAGGTTTCTCTTAATTTGTATACATACTAACTAATAATACAAGTATCCACTGATGTCAAAGTAAGAAGCTTGTGGGACAGTGAATATCGGGACTGTTCTTGCATGCTAATATCATGCATATGTGTGTGTTTGCTGAAGGGGAAAGGTCATACAGATAAACACTCCTACAGATACTGACACACTTCACACATACAGATCCTCTCTCGGACGAGCAAGAGAGGGAGCAAACTTCACTGAAAAGAAAGGTGGAAAAGACTGACAGAAATAACAGCAAGAGTATCACGTGCAGCTTCACAGATAACGCACGCACCTCACAGCGCTTGACAGGTGTTTATACTTGACATGTTTTGCACTATTTTCCGAAACAGCAGGTGGCAGCCTAGAGGAAAAAACTCTAACCAGCAAAATAGAAGTTTCACAAACTTTACTTGGTAAATAATTAGTGAGCGTTATTTTTTAATAGTGACTGACAGAGGTTAGTTTTAGCATGTTGCTAAAATCTAAGTCCTTTACACTTTGCGTGACCTGGAAGTTGCGACCGGAAGTGAACTGGAAGTTTAAATGAAGTATTTATGAGTAAAATGGAATATCGAAAACTATTGGAGGAAAAAAACACATGTGAAAATGTGACTTGTGAGGCGGATGGGATTTTAGCAGACATCTTCATAAAGATTACAACAAAAAGCTAACATTTTAATGTGCAGTAACAAAGTAAATTGTGTCAATTGTGACTTTATGCAATATTAAAGGGTTAGTTCACCCCAAAATTAAAATGATGTCATTAATTACTCACCCTCGTGTCGTTGGAAACCCGTAAGACCTTCATTCTTATTCAGAACACAAACTAAGATATTTTTGCTAAAATCTGAGAGCTTTCTGACTAGAGATCAACCGATATATCGGTTTACCGATATTTGTCCCGATATTTAATCATTTTACCATAATCGGTTATCGGTTTAAAAATAAAAGATACTATGGCCATCATTAAAATAGTCCATGTCACATCAGTGGTTCAACCGTACTTCCTGGCTTTGAAGTCACGTAGTGATGTCTGGGTTAGCTACATAAATATCTGATTCATCTAATATAGGATGCGTTGGGATATTAACATTTATTTACATGCTGCATGCACTGCATATTACCAGTAGTTTCATGCTCAAATGCAATGCCCGATATTGACTGTTATTTGAGACGGTCATATTGCTTTTAGATGTTTCTTTTTCAAAAATGCTGCAGCTAGAGTCCTTACCAGGTCAAGAAAATATGATCATATTACTCCAATTTTACAGTCTCTGCACTGGCTACCTATTAAGTTTTATATCAGTTACAAAATATTATCACTTGCCTATAAGGCCCTAAATGGTTTAGCTCCTGCGTACCTAACTAATCTTCTATCACGCTACAATCCAACCCGCTCCCTAAGGTCGCAAAACTCTGGACTCTTGGTAGTATCTAGGATAGCAAAGTCCACTAAAGGAGGTAGAACTTTTTCATATCTGGCTCCCAAAATCTGGAATAGCCTTCCTGATAACGTTCGCGGTTCAGACACACTCTCTCTGTTTAAATCTAGATTTTTTGCTTGTATGGAACAACAGCTATGCTAATTATGTCTTTATTTGTTTCTCTGTTTCTGGATTATCATCCCGTGGTAACTAGGAATTACACAAGCTTCAGTCTGGATCCAACCCTTAAATGATCTGAGATGACCAAATACCTGAGAAGAGATGATGCCAACCCCTCAGAGAATATACAGAATGAACCACATTTTGTCATAAATTTGCAATATATAAATCTATTGTAAAAACTTTATTTCCTGTAAAGCTGCTTTGCAACCATTGTATTGTGAAAAGCGCTATAAAATAATCTTGAATTGAATTGAAATCCCCAAAATTGTGTCAACAGTATGCATACTTCAATTAAAATAGTTTTCGTACTTCGTATGGCTTCGAAAACATGCAGGCGATTTTAGGAATCACTTGATAATGTATGAAAATATAGCACAAATCTGCCATAAACATTAATGACATAAGCATTATAATGAGAACTTTATAGAATGTGAAATTTATAGTAAATCCTCTCCTTGCCCATGTCTCAGTGTGTTGTTGAAAGCGCACCACGGCGGGAGCTCTCTCTCTCTCTCTCTCTCTCTCTCTCTCTCTCTCTCTCTCTCTCTCTCTCTCTCTCTCTCGGTATTGCGCGTAACTTAAAGTTCACTGGCATATGCATCCTTTTGTGCAGATACAAGTTGTAATGTTACATCTATGTTATGTATCTAGGTTATCTGATTAATATCATAGGAAGTGTCATAGAACGGGTTTCAGTTTATTGGCATAAAGTCAGCTTCACTTCAGGCAGCTATTCTTTTTTAGATGCTTATTTTTTAACATTGCTGCATCATAATCATAATCTAACATCTAATCATGTGGTCATGTTTTCATGTCATATTTAAATTTTTAACATTAATTTTCATAACAGTGTTCAGATATTTTTATTATCTCCATTACGCCCATGCCCCCCTCCCCCCGAGTACTCGATTAATCGTTTTTGAAACCTTTCGATGATCGAAATAGGACATTTCCAAAAAGCCCATTCCTACTTATGAGAGCAAACAGTTTTCTCAGGGAATGTAACACTTTTGTGAGAAAACGCAAAGATTTTCAGGGGAGCACAAAACTTTTGCTGTTTTTTCATCACATTGTCTCATTGGGTCTGTAGATCTAAAAAATTATTAATACTTCTGGTTAATGAATTAATTGTATATTTAGAATCGTTCATTATTCATCTGCTATCTTTTTCACTGGCCGGAAACAGTTTAGTATAGGGACCAACTCTCACTATTACATGCCTAATTTTTTAACATATTGGCTTTTTATTAGTGCTTATAAAGCACATATTCTGCATTACCATATTCTACATTCCTAATCATACCCAATACCTAAACTTAGCAACTACCTTACTAGCTATTAATAAGCAGCAAATTAGGAGTTTGAGGCAAAAGTCATAGTTAATGGTATGTTAATAGCGTGAATTGGACCTTAATATAAAATGTGACCCACTGGCTTTTTACTTCAAAATGCACTGAATTTGCCCAGAAGGTATAATCATGCCTGTACCTTTTGGTACAACCTTCCTGATGGAAATGAGCCAGCGATGACTTAAAATGATGCCTATACAGGCAGCAGCACTATCACATTAGAAGACCCGACAAAGTGTCAATGGAAAGGGCACACAGCTTCACAGACAAACACACACACACACACACACCAGAACAGTGTGTCAATATCTCTGTCAGGTCACTGTACACATGTTCTGTCTCACACACGCCACATGGATGTACTACAGCTCTCTGATGCACATGGCTCATCCACGCTGGTCACTGTCCCAACAAGACAAGGTCAACTTTTTCACACAAGCAGAAATCGCTCGTTGACATGAGTGACCTACATTTCATTTGCACTACCATCTGATCTTACAGTCACTCTCAGCATGAAAGCATTTATGTGTCGCTGAGGAGGAAAGGTGACATCCTTCTCCTGTCAATCATACTTTTTTGCTGCAATATATGAAAGACAGCCTGTCATCTGTCAGTACAAAATCCACTTCCTTCTTACTTAGTTGCACTTCTACTCCAGATTAAACAGCAAATTCTACACTCATTGGATCCAGGACTACTGTCGCTAATAAGGTGGCAAAGTAGGAATAATTTTAGGGGCCCTCAGGTCTAGAGGGGCCCAAAACAATTTCAGTAGCAGGCAAGCAAAAACAACTAGGTTCACTGCTCCTTCATTTTGTAGTTTCTCACATCATCACCAGGAAATTAATTAGAAAAACAACCTATGTTACAATTGCCTTTTACTTTAATGGACAAAGACACTTTTATTACACTAAATTACACTACGGATGCTAAACAAATAAAAAATATTGATTAATAAGAACATGTCTTCATTCAGCTCAATTAGTAAACCATGATGCTAACAATACCATGGTAGTTTTGAAATGAACTGTAAATGTACAGTAATTTAAAACTGTAAATGTACTGTAAAATAAAATGATTATTATTTATCTTAAATATTCAAAAAAGAAAATTATAGTGGAATATTACAAGAGTTTATTTATTTTGTTTACATTTTTTATTCATTAATATTAATATTAACATGTATTATTATTTCATAGTCATATGTTATTTAAAAAAAAATTGTGAAACCCAATGCCAAGGTTGTGGGTAGTGTGGTATCTGTTTTTCCCCACCAACTGTGAAATTTGAATCTTATAAGTGTATATTGAATATCTTCTGAATAGCTGTTATTGTGTTTTGTCAAGCTGCAATTTCAGGTTTAGAGTGGATGGGCAAATGGCTTGTTGCTGAAACTTGTGGCATTGTATCTGGTTAGGAAACCGTATTATTCCTGTATGAGCACATCAGTACAAACGCACTTTGATGAGAGAGTCTGAGCTGTTCTTAAGAAAAGCTTTGAGCTCCAAAGCATTATATTCAGTCAAGGGATGAATGTCTCAGTCTTACCTTGAATCGCTTGTCCTGAAGAACCTTCTTAATGGCCACCAGTTCTCCTGAGTCACAGAGCTTGGCCTGATAGACCACACCAAAAGAGCCATTCCCGATGACCTTGGTGTCGGTGTAACTGACCTCCTGCGGCCGGTCAGGTCCCTGTCCAGGGGTCGCCACCACTGTGGTCACTTTACTGCCATCTTTATCTCCTGCAGACAGATAAAGAGAGTTGGGGGTTAGAGACTGACTGATGTTACAGTACAAAAAGGCAATCGGAAAACACAACAAGGTCTCAGTAGTAACAATTTCCTGTGTTTTACAACTTGCACCCTAAGTACTAAGGTAGAGAATTATGAATCATTTTCTCCAATTATTTTTTTTTTTAAATACATCTGAATCATTTTCAATTTTTGGAGTATTTTTTTCCGTAAACGTTTGTTTTATGCAGTTGACAGATAATTTTATCCAAAGCATATTGCTTTGCATTCAAAGTATAATTGATATTTATGAGTTCATGCATTCCCTGGGAATTGAACCTATGACATTGGCATTGAATTACCTGTATTAATTTGAATAGACAGTGAAACGTACCTCATCAAAACAATGAAAGCATCAAAAGCATACACCTGCTGGTGAACAAGTTCTGTACTACTCTATATTTTTCTCTTCTAATAAGCTGTTAATTACTGCGATTGTATCACTGATTTGAACTGCATCAGTTCAATTCAAAATTGGTGACAAAATTTTCCCTTCTGCGTGAATCATTCCTTTAATTGAAAAACAGCTTATTTAAATGGCTAACAGGACTGTTCTGTAAATTCGGACCAAACTGGAAAAAAAATCTACCTTGAGCTTCTGCATTTTACATTACTTTTCTTGGCAGATGTGTTCTCACCAAAGCGGCATAAAAGAGTGCATATTTGGCGCTTGGGAGGACTACTTCAGCAGGTGACTTAGGATGAAAGTGATTATATTGCTAACAATGCAAACATAGCACGTGAAATATAATCTTTAGCATGATGTGGAGAGGTTTTCAGAGTGACTATTCTTTCTTTCAGAGCTGTGAGGGGAAATTAGTGCAGTGGGCGAAAGCATAATGCTGCCTCTAGTTTATTTTTGTCTAGAACATAGACAAATTTAAAAGAACAGATTTAAAAGGGACAGATTTAAAGAAGTCATAACAATATTTACTATATGCATTACCTCTTACAATACAACTTCAGCTCCAATGATGTGGCTGAATATACTATAAAATACTATATGGTAAAAATGCGTCAACAGAAAAATTATTTAAAAAAAAATTATACAATGAATCATACCACGATTAAATTTATGTCCCCAGGACAAAATTAAATCATGTGCGTACAGTGATGTATGTCTGCGATGGAGGGATCTGGTCCAGTATTTGTGACTACTTGGATCAGCTTCTTTTGAGTTCCAATTCAAAGTCCTTGTAAACTCTGTTAAAGGTTAACCACATAGCCTCCAATTGTCTTCAACCCACTCCCACCCTCAGAAGCCCCACACGACAGATTCTCCAACGAGCCTCAGATCAGGCCAGCGATCAACTGTTTCCCAAATCTGCAGTTAGTGGCTGATTGTGTCTCAGCCAGGGCTGGAAAGGTTACTTTTAAATGTATTTCCCTACAGATTACAATACATGCTTTAATAAGTAATCAGTAATGTATTTCGTTAGATTACTCAGGTTTAGTAACGTAATCTAAATACTTTGAAATACTTAAGGTATGTAACACAAGGGAACATACTTGATGTCTTATTTTTATGTTTTCCAACTCTAAATAAAAGTGACATCTACCAGTCATAAGCTATTTATGTTATCTTTTGCATTTTTTGAACAACATCAGTTTCCTCGCTTTATTTTTATGAACAACAAATAAATGTTATAAATCTACCAATCAATATAATTTCAAGTTGAATACAATGAATGGGATTCCGTGCTGTTTCATGCTGCATTCCAAGCTTCACAACAAATCCAAACACACCAAGCATATCATAAAAGTAGCCCAAACAACTGCACAGTTGTCCAAGTTATACAATAGATTTATTTAAAGAATGGACCAAACCTTAAGTGAATATTTATAATCCTCTCTATAGAAGCGATCAGCACAAAAGAATCAGAGTCAAAATTGACAGATCTCGTTTCCCAAAGCAACTACGGTCGCAAGTAATGTCGTTGTAGTTCAACGTAATTTAACAACAACAGTTGGCTAACGATGCTTTTGGGAAACATACCCCAGATCTATCCAGTTTAATGTGAACCATTCACACTAGTTTCGTTAAACAAAATAAATGATTCGTTTTAAAGATTGACCCAAAAGAATCATTTGTTCACGAATCGAATCATGAACTCGCATTAACGTGCCAAAGCTGATCTGTTCTTGAACATTACAGATGAACTTCAAGTCTTTAATCGTTGAAAAGCACACAAAGCTATCGTTTGACTTTATAAACGTTTATTTAATGCGTGATTCGCGTGGATCTGTCAACTGATGCAGAGTGTGAATTTTAGGAGAATTTGGTGCCATTTTTCAATAAAATATTAAACGTAATGATAACATTCAACACTCAAAATATGAGAAAATAAAAAAAACGGGTTACTGGCTAAAATGTTTCAAAGGTCAAGAACAACTTCCCTGAAAATGCTTTTTCAGATTAGACGTTGTATCCTTTGATGCTGAGAGAAGATTTGTTGCAGGTAGGCATTGCACTGCACTGATGTTACATCCTTTTACAGATTTATAAACTAGTCTTTGTATTTCCACGAGAGAAAGGGATAACGCTAATGGCTTTCTGTTGTGTCGTCCATTTTTGTGTCGTGATGATGAGCGTACTCTCAATACGAGTTGCTAAATGAACAAGCGGCTGCACGCAGTTCTTTTTTCTTCAACGAAGAATCAGTTGCCTTATTGGTTAAAATCCCTAAACAGTTTACTTAAATATTAAATTAATAAATTACATTCAAATTCAAATTAATCACTTTGGTAATCTTAAATACTTTTCGAATTTAACTGTAATTTGATTACACCTATTTAAAATGTAATTATAACGAAATAGTTACTCATATTTTGTATTTTAAATACGTAACGCCGTTACATGTATTTTGTTACTCCCCAGCGCTGGTTGCAGCAGTGTGTTTTTGAAATAACAGAATCAGGTCTAGTGCTGCTCACACCACATTTCCTCCCTCACCTCCTGAGACTCTGACAGCCAATACCAACTGCATTGATATGCCGCTAGCGCTGGGCAAAAACATTGATTTTCCGATTAACTGTGATCTTCATTTGAATATTCTGATATTGCTTTTTAAATCAATAGCTTTTTTCAGCAGATTCTCATTTAATCATTATTTGTAGCATGCCTCTCAATCTGCAGCTTTAGCTGAGTCAGTAAATCCTGACTGCCCATGCACAAAGACCTGAATAATATTAATGTCAGCTCTTCTCATAAATATATATATATAGTTCAGCCATGAAACTCTACTTGCGTTCTTATTGGTTCATTCACTTCAATGTTCCCAGCCAATTGTATTCTCATACTCATTACTGGATACATATATAACCAGTATGTATTCAATAAATGTCATGTCTGCACGATATGCATGTCCTCATCTTATCCCACCACCTCCACAGAACCACCCGCCTAGATCTGCTGCTATATATTAATATATATGAATAAAGTGCAAAAGAACAGGAAGAGCATTTATTTGAAATACAAATCTATTGTAACATTGTACATTTCTTTATTGTACATTTTAAGCTCATGCATGCTTGGTGTATAAAAATATAAATTTCTTTTGGGGGGAAAACAACTTACTGACCACAAACTTTTGAACAGTAGTGCATATGTGTGTGTGTCATAACGTCAATATTGATTGACAGGTCAACAGGTTATTTTATGTTTTAATTTTTTTCAAGTGGTATGAAGAAGAATCTTTGAGTTTCTGTATATAGCGATAACCTGTAATGGCCAAAATTATTTCGATACGCTTGAAAGAGAAAATAAAGTGAATCCCAAGTGTGTTGCAGTTGTGTAATAATGCAGTTAATATCACATTGACATGAAATTAAATTAACCAAAATAATCCGAAATTAATAAATATGAAGGATAGCATGTATTTCGAGTCGAATCAGGAAATCAGTGCCGGTACCCAGACCTTTTCTCACCATCTCCATGGCAACTAAGATGTCTCTGAGTCTGAGAGATGTTGTGGCCCACTTGCTAAAGACTCACCCACTCATCTGCGTGTCAAAGGTGACATTCACACACTCCAAAAATAACACCATAAAATAGCCATGAGCGAATGCCAGCGCAAGTGGAAATGAAGATCTGCTGGAATGTCTAACAAGAAAGTATGACGATCTTCATTACAATGTGAAACAATTAGCATGTTATCCATTCAACATTCTGACGTGGTGTTTGCTAAAGTCGAACATGATCTCAGACAAACATCTCATCAAACTGGTTCATGGGGTTTTCCTTTATTGATGACAAGAAACCACTTCAAATATCCATCCCTGTTTGAATAGAGGAAACTAGATTCACTATGCAGAACAATGACCAATTACGTCAGTGCTTTGACACACCAGTACAAGTTACTCTGTCAAACAGATGATTACAATTTCTTGCAGTTACCAAACAGCATCTAGATTGTACTAAGAACTGAGGATCAGTTTATAAGAATGAGTTCTGAAGGATCATGTGACATTGAACCCAGGAGTAATGATAATGAAAATTCAGCTCGGCTTCACCAAAATAAATTGCATTTTAAAATAGAAAACAGTTTTTTTAATCAATCTTTTGACTAGTATGGAGCATGTATTGGCAAAATAATCCCAGCTAAGTGAATGTATACATGTATTTTACCAACTGGATGTCTTTTAAATCACAAAATCTTTTATAATATACACACTAATCTTGGTCAAGACTGTAACCAATAAAAAAACTTTTTCAGTTGGTCAATTAAACCAAACACAAAGTTGTATAAAATAAAAATAATAATTGTGGACTGAAATGACATGATCAGCCAAGATCGAGGTTTTTTCTTTGTTTCATTTTATGCCACAATTAAGGTTGGAAATCTAACAATGTGAATAACTTAAAATAACACGCATTAAAATAAACAATAAATGACCACATGTAAATAAAATAGTCCATATATTGATTATTCATGTAAAAATGTTCACATGAAATCAACAGTCTGCACTTTCATATATAGTGGATGAAATACATCAATATTTCTTCATATACCCCTTCTGGTGACAAATGATACCACCGATGGGTTAAACATCAGTAACTGTAAAGTGATCCGTTCAGCCACTTCTCCGCTCGTGTTTTCCATTGACGTGAACTCTTTTTCACTCCTGGCTGTGGTGAGGCATGTTCAGATGTTACCTCAGAGGTATGTGATGTTCAGAGCGCTAGAGAAGTGAAACTAATTGACACAGAGAGAGAAAAGCCCTATCGAGAGTGAACATGAGTGAACACACACCCAGAGATTAATTCACATGTGCGCACACATACCAGATCACAAACACGCAGCAGTCACGGGCAGAAGTTTAATGTCTGTGAGGAATTGTGGATTATTTATATAGACATTCCTGCTTTGCTCGGAGCATCGTGACGCGTGTCTTAAACGGTCCTCACAGAGATAATCAAAAAGCACTTGTATGTCAATCTCACTCCGCGTTCAAATACCTTTCTAAGCAGTCTGTTTGATCACTATATGTCCAGCACACCACAATATCTCCAAGTGTTTTGAAGAAGTCTCTGCTGTACTGGTTTCACTGTGAACTCACAAACATTTGATGGGCAAAACACTGTTGTAAGCGTGAAGAGGCTTTGCTTCGTTTATCATAGAGTAGACCTGCCTTATCAAAGAGTCAGAGGTACTTTTATATTATAAATAAAAAAAAAATAGAAAAGCCAATTAACCTTTTTAAAAAGCCAGCCAGAAATGCTCATTCCCTGATATCACAGGTCAGAGTCACAGACAAACTGTGCAAAAGCAAATCTGTTATATTTAATATCCAAAATAAAAATTCTGTCATTAATTACTCACCCTCATGTCGTTACAAACACGAAAGACCTTTCATATTCAGAACACAAATTAAGATAGTTTTGATGAAATTCGAGAGCTTTCTGATTTGCATAGACAGCAATGCAAATGACACGCTCCAGGCCCAGAAAGGTAGTAATTAAGAACATTGTTAAATTAGTCCATGTGACAATAGTGATCTAGTATCTTAATTTGTGTTGGTCCTACGGGTTTGGAACAACATGAGGGTGAGTAATTAAAGGGATAGTTCACCCAAAAGTGAAACTTCTGTCATCATTTACTTACTCTCAAGTAGTTGAAATCTGCATAAATATCTTTGTTCTGCTGAACACAATGGAAGATGACACATCTGGAGGGTTAATAAATTAAAATTGTAATTTTGGGGTGAACTATCCCTTCAAGTATGGTATCTTGAGGTGTAACGGTACACAAATTCATAGCAAAAATGTTTGGTATGGAACTTTTGGTTCATCACGTGTGTACCAAATCAGTGCAGTGTCGTTTTAATCAGTACACATGTGACTTTTGTGTTTGAGGAACAGAGTGGCTAGTTGTCTGGTTTTAAGGTGGTTAATTTGGGACACATGTCTATTTCTGTATAAGAATCAAGTCTATGTATGTACAGGTGCATCTCAAATTAGAATGTCGGGGAAAAGATAATTTATTTCAGTAATTCAAATTGTGAAACTCGTGTATTAAATAAATTCAATGCAGACAGACTGAAGTAGTTTAAGTATTTGGTTCTTTTAATTGTGATGATTTTGGCTCACATTTAACAAAAACCCACCAATTCACATCTCAACAAATTAGAATACTTCATAAGACCAATACAAACAAATTTTTTTTAGTAAATTGTTATCCTTCTGGAAAGTATGTTCATTTACTGTATATGTACTCAATACTTGGAAGGGGCTCCTGTTGCTTTAATTACTGCCTCAATTCGGCGTGGCATGGAGGTGATCAGTTTGTGGCACTGCTGAGGTGGTATGAAGCCCAGGTTTCTTTGACAGTGGCCTTCAGCTCATCTGCATTTTTTGGTCTCTTGTTTCTCATTTTCCTCTTGACAATACCCCATAGATTCTCTCTGGGGTTCAAGTCTGGTGAGTTTGCTGGCCAGTCAAGCACGCCAACACATGGTCATTTAACCAACTTTTGGTGCTTTTGGCAGTGTGGGCAGGTGCCAAATCCTGCTGGAAAATGAAATCAGCATCTTTAAAAAGCAGAAGGAAGCATGAAGTGCTCCAAAATGTCTTGGTAAACGGATGCAGTGACGTTGGTTTTCAACAAACACAAATGGATCAACACCAGCAGATGACATTGCACCCCCGATCATCACAGACTGTGAAAACTTAACACTGGACTTCAAGCAACTTGGGCAATGAGCTTCTACACCCTTCCTCCAGACTCTAGGACCTTGGTTTCCAAATGAAATACAAAACTTGCTCTCATCTGCAAAGAGGACTTTGGACCACTGGGCAACAGTTCAGTTCTTCTTCTCCTTAGTCCAGGTAAGACACCTCTGATGACAACTGTAGCCAAATTCCTCGACACGTCTGTGTGTGGTGCTCTTGATGCCTTGACCCCAGCCTCAGTCCATTCTTTGTGAAGTTCACCCAAATTCTTGAATCGATTTTGCTTGACAATCCTCATAAGGCTGCGGTTCTCTCAGTTGTTGTGCATCTTTTCTTTCTACACTTTTTCCTTCCACTCAACTTTCTGTTAACATGCTTGGATACAGCACTCTGTGAACAGCTTCTTTGGCAATGAATGTTTGTGGCTTACCCTCCTTGTGAAGGGTGTCAATGATTGTCTTCTGGACAACTGTCAGATCAGCAGTCTTCCCCATGATTGTGTAGCCTAGTGAACCAAACTGAGAGACCATTTTGAAGGCTCAGGAAACCTTTGCAGGTGTTTTGAGTTGATTAACTGATTGGCATGTCACCATATTCTAATTTGTTGAGAGTGAATTGGTGGATTTTTGTTAAATGTGAGCCAAAATCATCACAATTAAAAGAACCAAAAGACTTAAATTACTTCAGTCTGTGCACACTGAATTTATTTAATACACGAGTTTCACAATTTGAGATGAATTACTGAAATAAATGAACTTTTCCACGACATTCTGATTTATTGAGATGCACCTGTATTACCTCTGAATATGAACATGGAAAACAAACTAAAAAATCTGAAATTAAGTAAATATTTAATTTTGTGTTTTACAGTTCTAAAGTTTTGGTATTCATAGCATTTAAAAACAACCATTCTTTAATTTTCTCTCAATGGTTAAAAAAGGAACAACGAATGGACACAAAGGCACATAGGCTGGCTGTGCAGTACAGTGGTTTTATTACAGATATGAGTTGTTCTGAAGCCAGATGTGAAGTGAAACACTTTTTTGATTTAAAGCATATTGCTCTATTTTAAAATGAGTGTTTAAGTATAATTTCAGAATAAGATGCTAACATGAATTTGATGGTATTTTTTACATTTCATTACTGTGAAACTTTAAAATAAAAAAAGGATGCAGTGTGCAGAGGTTAAATCTGCAGTGTTAATTTCAACGGCCCATAGGCAGTCGTTTAACCCCAATTACAGAGAGAGGAGGGTCAGCCAGGACACCTTAAAAACATGGGCATGTGGATGTTTTTTAACAGCAATGGAGAGGTCTGAGAATGCTTGTGATTTACCCCCAGCAGCAGAGACTGTGGTGACAGTGACACGGGCTGTAGAGGAGGAGGAGAGGAATGTTTTTAACAGCAATGGAGAGGTCTATGAGAATGCTTGGGATTTACCCCCAGCAGCAGAGACTGTGGTGACAGTGACACGGGCTGTAGAGGAGGAGGAGAGGAATCTTTTTAACAGCAATGGAGAGGTCTATGAGAATGCTTGTGATTTACCCCCAGCAGCAGAGACTGTGGTGGCAGTGACACGGGCTGTAGATGAGGAGAGCAGGGATGTTCGTGCAGGTGTGCTGCGTTACTTGATTAGTTAACTATTCATGCAGCGTGTTCTGTAAAGTGAATTATCAATAAACTTTTGAATATTTCAAAATGTACAATGTATCCCTTGTTTTTTTATTTATGTGATGGTTTTATAATGTGGCATTAATCATTTGTCTTTTCAAGAGGTTCATTACGTGCTCATACAATGATACATATTTAATATAGTCTGGAGGTACACTTATTCGATCAGATTGTTTTAATTGAAGCAAAACACAGATACAGAGGTAAGAATATAAACAGAAAACATACTCTGTAAATATAGCAAGTTCAAAGTAACGTTATATACATAAGGCTTTTTCCTTGTGCGCATCAAGCTCTCACTGGATCCGCTCCTCGGCTATCAACGAGAAGCATCTGTACTTCCTCAACAGACAACAACATTCTATTTTGTGGTTGATGCAAAATGTGCGTTTGTTTAAACAGAAGTGCGTCCGATACATAGACTGGCTGTGCAGTACAGTGGTTTTATTACAGATATGAGTTGTTCTGAAGGACTGTAGAGTGAAACACTTTTTGATTTAAGTTCATTGCTCTATTTTAATGAGTGTTTAAGTATAATTCTCAGAATAAGATGCTAACATGAATTTGATGGTATTTTTACATTTCATTACTGTGGAAACTTTAAAAAGTGGTACTAAAAAGGATGCAGTGTACCAGAGGTTAAATCTGCAGTGGAAAACCCCACAGGCAGTGAACCCCAATTACAGAGAGAGGAGGGTCAGCCAGGACACCTTAAAAAACATGACATGCCTTAGTGCAGGTAGAAATCTTGTTCTTTCACTCATACACACTCCAGATGTGTGGGAACGACTGTGGTTTGATAACAGACTGGTGACAACTAACTACACACACAGAAATACTTAGCGTTTCATATAAAACTTGAGTGTGGTACAAACCTCAAAAGAACACTTCTCCCCAAACCATCATGTGCAGTTTTTTTAATGACAAGACTATGCTTCACATTAGGGTCCTGATCACTCTGTGTCAGTTTATTTGGAATTAACGAGCAGCTGACAGTACATTACCCCTTATATAACTCCTTCAATTGACATGTTTTCAGTGAATTCAGCATGACCTCACTACCACTCAGAGCCAATCAGAGCTCAGCATCTCTCACTGAGGGCACTGGCATGTCTGCACCACTCCTCAGCAGCTAATGTTTAATCCTGCTCTATAAATAAACATGTGGGTGAATTAATGATCATGCGTGTCTTTGTGTCTGGGAATTACTGTAGGCGAATTCAGCATTACAACGGGTCTGTGAATTGAGCACACTTATGTGTGCGAGTTCTCCACCTGTTTGCCAGATGACCCACATCTCACTCTCAGGGTACATTTTTACGATCACTCATTCACACCGCTAGATTTGTGAGCTATACACTGGTTCTTGCATTCCTAGCTCTGGTTTCCCAAGCAACCAAAATGTCTTTTTGCATTTCAGTAACTATTTGTATGCCTTTCAGCGGTTTTTGGATGTTAGTGCCTTTAAAACACCTCTTTAACTTAACAGAAGTGAGCTGTTGTGACTTCAAGCATGTGACTTTTCAGACAAGCATGTGACTTTGTTCAAACAGATCAAGATATGGTAAAATGTAAGAGACCTGCCATTTTGTTTAAAGCTTTTTTTCGTTAAGAGCATAGAGGTTGATTGTATTTCTATGTCTTATTTTCAAGATGGATTTTTTTTTTATTATTTGGGAGAGTCAGCAAAAGTACATTTAAGTTATTGCGTTTTCCTTTATTTATTTTTGATCTGTCGCCCCTGTGGCATTTATCTTATGTTTTTTTATTGTGTTTTACCCCTATCGGATAAATGTTCATCATAATACTGAAGAAAAAAAATGTAGCCAAAGACATCCATCCATTTGTTGCATTTGCAAATAGACCAAGAGTAAAAAATTAAAAATTGCAGATAGAAAGCAAGAGTTGTCCTGCTTAAACAGCTCCTAGGACCTAGGTGACCGTGCATAGACACCAATATAATACAACCTCTAAGTAGGTACTTCATTTGAATAAGTACTTAATTTCCGGCCATATAAAAAATATATATATATATGTTATATTTGTATGTTAAGTATGCGAATGTAATCGGGACTTATTTTGTCATGTGTAGTTGCATCACTTCACTGCCACTCTTCTCTCCCGTGGCCTAATGGGATAGTAAAGTGTCCAGAAGATGAGCACTTCAAAACATAGTAGGTCATCCTGGAACTTTTTAGTGAAGGTTTTATGAATACTGTGAATTCTACTCATAATAGAGAAGAATGCATACTTGGTAGGGTTGGGTATCGTTTGGGTTTTTTTCAATACCGGTGCCAAATCGATACTTTTAAAACGGTACCGGTGTATAAACGGTGCCTGAGCCGATACTTATAAAAAAAGAAAATTAATAATTGGATTGGCCATTAGCACTAAACACATGGGCTCGGTTTCACAGACAGGGCTTAGATTAACCCTAGACTACACCTCTTTATCAAAAATTTGATTATTTACTTTTTCTAAATCTTTCTTTCTCTTTACCTTTCTCTCCTTCCCTTGCTAGCTTGTATTTATTTGAACAATGCCTGAGACTTGGTGTTATTGGCACTTCCTCTGTCTGTTTGCCTCTTCAAGATTAATCGCTTTATGTATTCCCCAATTGTAAGTCACTTTGGATAAAAGCATCTGCAAAATGACTAAATGTAAATGTAAACCAGGATTAGATCATAGTTCAATTATGACATTTAAGTAATTTTTATAAACACGCTCAGAAAAATAAAACAAACATTACTGGTGTGCATCTTGAGACAAAACAAATGCACTGATATATTTTAGGATCAGTCAGTGCAAGTTTATTTCAGTTAAAACAGCTAAGAGTTACATTTTAGTCTAGGACTGTGTTCAAGCCTGGTCTGTGAATCCGGAGGGTGATGTGTTTTTCGTTCATACTGGACACTAGAAGGCACCCTCGCACAGAACATCCACAGATTCAGTCACAGAAGTAGCGAACTCTTGATGCCTCAGAGATATGGATACGTAAACAGAAGATATAAACGTTTTGAATGATAAAATAAATACAATAAACACTTGACTACTACAATGCATAGTTTATCGGTGTTATTCAAGCCAGCTCTTGTATTTTCATAATAATTAAGTATATTTATAATCCATTGCTATTCGATGTATTAGTAGCCCGTGGAGTAGTATTAGCTTAGCTAGTTAATGGAAGGTCGTCAGTGCAAGTGTATTCATTCACACGCTCCTCAGATGCTCTAATTTCCCGAGTTGTGCTTTTAAAGTCAGAATGTGAAAACAGCACACTCGCGTTACTACAAAGATTTGTTGGACTTGTATTATTAGAGCTTTCCGAATTGAGTTCATTTGCATTTTCTCAGTCGGGAAATTATTTTGCACGTGTGGTGCCGGTGATGATGCTTCTTACGTCCGTTTTCGGAGAAACAAAGGACAAATATTTCAACCGATCGCTTAGGCATGGCACCGAAATGAGGCACCGAAATCTGCGTTCTGATTCGGTTCGGTACATACTGGTTCCATAGGTACCGGTGCCATGTTGGTACCGGGTTTCGGTACCCAACCCTAATACAACCCTAATACTTGGATGCTTCATTGGATTCAAGGTAAATTAGTTCATGAAGTCACTGGGATTCGAACCATGACCTGTTTGAGCTACAGGAACAAAACTGCTCAGTTGCATAAAGTTAAACGTTTCTCAACTTGCCCATGATCACAGGAACACCCTGCCATTCATTTTGCTGAAAATCTGCAACAATCATTGAAAAGCAATGGGCTTCCTCTACTTTGCTGCTACAGAGCACAGTATGTGTTGAAGGCCCCTTTATGGCTCTGGTCTGATGTGAGATTTTTGGTTGATCTTTAACAGACAGCCGGTGTCTAATTGCAGGGCAATGGCACACAGAGAACCAGCAGGATACAGGACAAACACAAATGCATGCAAAACTTTGATCTGTACCAGCTCACTACTGCCATGCTCCAGCGTGTGCATGACAAGTATCTGTATGAATCACACACACAGTATTCAAACCTCTGGCCACCGTGTCTGTCCAGACACCAGCAGATTATTCTTGAACTGTAATCTTTCTGTCTCTTCCACTGCGTGGTACGACTCGGCTCGGCACGTTACGGCACGCGTTTCCACTTCAGTTTAGTACCATTTTAGAGTGGGCGGGATTATTCACGTATCATTATAGTTGTGCCGCCTCTACTGCCGTGACATCATCGTAAACGCGCCACAAACAAACACACAACAAAGGAGCATATCGACGGAATAGTGTTCTTCATTCTTGGCATGTGGATGATTTTAACAGCAATGGAGAGGTCTATGAGAATGCTTGAGATTTACCCCCAGCAGCAGAGACTGTGGTGGCAGTGCCACGGGCTGTAGAGGAGGAGGAGAGGAATGTTTTTAACAGCAATGGAGAGGTCTATGAGAATGCTTGAGATTTACCCCCAGCAGCAGAGACTGTGGTGGCAGTGCCACGGGCTGTAGAGGAGGAGGGCAGGGATGTTCGTGCAGGTGTGCTGCGTTACTTGAATAGTTAACTATTCGTGTAGAATGTTCTGTAAAGTGAATTATCAATAAACTTTTGAATAATATTTCAAAATGTATAATGTATCCCTTGTTTTTTTATTTATGTGTTGGTTTGTATCATCATGGCATTAATCATTTTCAAGAGGTTTATTATGTGCTCATACAATAATAATTTTTTTATATAGTCTGGAGGAACACTTATTTCTTTTAGATTGTTTTTAATTGAAGCAAAACTTAGATACAAAAGGTAAAAATATAAACTGAAAACACTAAAAATATACAAAGTGCAAAAAGTATATAATTAAGGCTTTTTCCTTCAGTCGCCCCATCAAGCTCTCGCTGGATCCGCTCCTCGGCTATCAACGAGAAGAACATCTGTACTTCCTCCACAGACAACGAAACAGCCCTTTTTTGATTGATACAAAAAGGTGCGTTTGTTCAAACAAAAGTTGCGTCCGATCCTTCGCTGGCTTTGCTGATTTAAATCGAGCGGGTCTATGTTGGGTCTCGTGTCGCAAGTTCAGTGACGCAGTAATGACGATTTTCTCCAGCCAATCAGTGATCAGTAGAGTTTACACGTCACGTTTTGGTAATGGTATGGATTGCTTGGAAACCCGGCCGAGGTGGTACTAAAAAAAGTAGCAGGTACTGTACCCAGTGGAAAACTCCCCAAAAGTGAACCATACTGAACCGTACCATACCATGCAGTGGAAAAGCGCCATTTCTTTCTTCTTACATAAAACTTACACACATTACACAATTCAAATTGGCTGTCTCAGCTAACAGGGTCATCCAATGGTCACATATAAACATGTGAGAAAAGACAGACACATAAGAATGAGACAGGAAACCACAGCGGCTCAGGGTAGAGAGCTTAACCTAACCCTAACCTCAACGAGCCAAAATCACCATAAAGAAAATAGAAGAACCCACAATCAGAGCTAAAGGGGAGAAATATTACAGTGTTTGTAAGAGTCTCTTATTCCCCATTTGGTTCTAAAAGTCTAAAGTTACTTTTCTTAACTTTTTCTTACTACTCTTAACTAGGGCTGTGCTATTAATCGAAATCGAAATAAAATCGTGATTTGAGCTTGCGCGATTTCTAAATCGCTTTATAGCACGATTTTTTCTGCGCCCCGGCCCCAACCTCCCGCAGTATGCTATCCGAACCAATCAGAATGCAGGAGAACAGAACAGACCAGGCATACAGACAGATAGTATGCTAAAGAAACAGGATAAGGACTTGGTGGCCAAAAAAATGCATGTTGCATGCAGAGCACGCTGAGCGGGGAGTAGCGATCATATTTCCTTCAGAGCAAGAACGTCTTTTTGAAGATTGCGCTCCGCTCGCTCAATACACTCAGCAGTTTCCCCGCAGTTTTGGTCTATTTTAATTTTAGAAAGTGTTTCTTTTATTTACGCCACGAAATAATTATTTGTCAAGTGCATTTCATCTTGTGTGTTTTCATGGGCCTGATAAGTATTTGGTGAAATTCTATATCTGCTTTTCATCTTGTGTGCGTGTTTTGAATATGAAGTGTTGTTTTAATGGAAAAGTATACTTTTTCAGTTATTGAATTTTTTACGAAAATGTTCCAAGTGGCTTCAAAACAAGACACGTTTTTAAATTAAGATTTTAAATTGTATACATTTAAATTAGGGATGTTCATTTCGGTTATTTTTCCTAACCGTTAACCGACAAATATTTTAAATTAGAACTGAATTAAATTATAAAGAATAAGTGTCCTGATCTGTAAAAAATACTAACATTTGTTTTTCGGGGATTAATTTCACATGTGCAAAAAGCAGCAAACAACAGAACATGAGGATTCACGTGATCATATCATATCACATCACGCACCTGCAGCACTTCTGCAAGCAGAGAAAAACTGACCGCAAATCGACCGCTCTGTAATTGTGCTTCCACCGTAACGGCGCTGGCTCTCACGCCGAGCTGGAGTCGTGTTCGGCGGGAACTGATCACGGATAAGACCGCCGCCCTGCGCTTCACTCAGGGACGAAATGAACTGTGATTGCCTTCATAACCTGCTCAACAACAAACAGTCAACAGCTCTAAGGACATATTTTAACATTCAAAGTATTTGTGTTCTGTATCTTTATAAATATAATCGTTTATTTTATGCAAAGCATCAGACTCTTCATCACGCAATAAGATGTTCGTTTAGTGATTCACACCGCGTATGTTGCTCTGCATAAATTTGAACGATATACTGCACAGAAACAATTTTATCAATAAAAAGCTTTCTCAGTATCACATACGTAAACAACGTATGTACGCGGCTACATTGTTTACATTCAGATCAAAGCGTAAACAATGTATCCGCTTACATATGTTGTTTGCGTATGTGATGCTCTCCAAATTGACACAAGGGTGGCGGCAAATTGTTAAATAAAGTTTGACACAAAAAGTATTCTCGTAGCTTCGTAAATTTACAGTTGAACCACTGATGTCACATTATTTTAACGATGTCCTTACTATGTTTCTGGATCTTAATCACGTTAGGATCCTTGCTGTGTTGTCTATGGAACAAATATCTTAATTTGTGTTCCGAAGATTAATGAAGGTCTTACAGGTTTGGAATGACATAAGGGTGAGTTAATGAAAACTTTCATTTTTGGGTGAACTATCCCTTTAAAATCACTAGCATCCAAAGCTGCGTATGCAAGGTACAAATTCTACTTGTTCTCTGGAAATCGAACCCATAAACCACTATGCTCTACTATTTAAGCTACAGGAACATGCTACCATCTAATTGGCTGTTATTATGCCATATCACACTTTTCTTTATCTTTCAGAATAAACTAAATACTTGTTGAAAACATTTAAAACATTTCAAATTTAAAACCCACACCTAAAATTGCATTGCAAATCTAGTTATTGTTATTATTAAATATCATTGTCAGTAATCGTTGTCACTTTGTATGCTAGCATTGTTTATATATTTGAGAGAGTCAATGTGTAAAGGAATGAAAAATATGGAAGGCTTTACGCATGAAAAGTATAGCTTTGATTGGCAACTCAATCTGAATTTCTCTCAAGCATAACAAACATCGCTTCAAGGCATGATAAACTAAACTTGTAGCAATCACTTTTTATCCCTGCTGAAGTGTGTAGTAATGTGTGTTTGCATGTGTGTGTGTGTGTATATATTTAAATCAGCTCTGAGAAGTCAGAGTGGAAATGATCAGGTAAGTGGAACGCAGACTCTGCTCTTTGATAACCCACTGATAAAATAACACACTGCTGTACCTCCAACATAAGTCTTGCAAATCGAGACCTGTACAGCAGGTAAACATACTTTAAAAAAATCGTACCATCAGTAAACTTTGGAGGAAGCTACTTTTTAGGTGTGAAGCTAAACATAACTCAAATAGTAACTAAACTCCAGCCAAGCTCCTGAAAAAATAAAAGCTCCTGAATAATAAAAAGCAGCTAACGACACTGAAGCTATGCAAGCAGGCAATATATTTAGAAGTACATAACTAACAGATGAATCAGATAATATAATTTATTTTTGCAATTAGCGCAGCATTTATCTGGCACAAAAACTGAGGATCTCAGTTAGTGTGGTGAAATGATGAATGATGTAAGTGATTAAATTTAGAGCACTGTTTGCAAAGGAAACAATGACATCTACGATGCTTAATGTTGCAAAAATCACAACACAGTTCAGAATGTAACGAGATTAATGTTATAGGCCAATGCAGGCAGTCAATGTGCATTGTGAAAACAGGCCAACATTTCATTTGTAACTCGGAATAAATGTCATATTGTGAGCATCACAATCACATTGTTACTTTCATAATGTCATAGAACAATACGTTAAAGGGGTCATACGACATTGCTAAAAAGAACATTATTTTGTGTATTCGGTGTAATGCAGTGTGTTTATGCGGTTTAAAGGTCCCATATTGTACACCTTTCTGGAGTTTAATTTTAGGTTTTGATGTCCTTAAGAATATCTATTTGCGGTATAAGTACCAAAAACCATCTCAATATATTTGTACAGCTCCTTCTTTCAGGAGCTCTTCTATGAAAATGTCGATTTTGGCATATCTAATTAATATTCACGAGCCTCTCTTCTGATTGGCCTGTTTTTTCTGAGTGACACACAGCCAGGCCAACCACAGGTAACTAGTTAGGGCCGACGTCACTATTACGTCACCGCGCTAAGCTGAAAGCAAAACAAAGGGAGAACTGCCCATTCAAACCAGCGCAGATTTGGCTACATAAGGGTTGGGTGCAAGAATCGGCATAATACGTAGTCGTAGAAATTGTATCGTATACCTGCTGCCACTGCCAGACAAAAAAAAAAAGACGACAGCTGTGGTTAAACGCGATAAAACGAGCAGACTGGACAGAAACGATCATCAAACATGATCGCGTTTGCAGTGCACGCTTCTAATCAGAAAATATTCAATAAAGTGTTGTCTTTTGTTGTTATGGGCGCCTGAAGATTTCTTGCATCTCACGACTATCCTGTATATGAAATAATGTCTGTGTGCGCATGTGTGTAAAACAACAAACTGACTATTTATAATCATTTGTAATTGTATATACATTGTCATGATTAATTGTGGCTGGAGGATGGATGGGACGGTGCTCGGGATGGTGTCTGAAGGCAGTGACGGAGTAGTTCAGACGTCACATTTTTACAGAAGTCACAAGGGCTTTTGAAAAAGCACAGCTACTTTATGCAGTCTGTGTGCACTTTACTGTGGACTGACTATTTTGAAACTTATATGGTAGTTACATAGCCCCTAGACCTCAGTTATAATGAAAAAGACTCATAATAAGCTCATCATTCTGAGAAGCGAGGTGTGCTCTGATTGGCCAGCTTATCCAGTGTGTTGTGATCGGCCGAATACCTCAAGCATGAGATGGAAATGTTACACCCTTTACCGTATTATGATGGCATGTCCCAGGCCGGCGCAATGACACAAAAACAATAAAACCCATTATAAAGGAGGCATTTGTTGCATCCAGTGGGGACATAATTACTGATTATAACTTTTACTGTCTTTTTACGCATAGCGTTGCATCGCACCGTGTAAACGTTAACATGTCTGCATTTGTGATTGGAGAAATGACAAACAACAAGCACTACTCTACACCGCTCAAAACTCGCGTTTGAATCGGCAGTGGCAAATTCATTAAATAAGAACACGTACTTGCAGGCTGTGAGTCAGAAGCGCCAGACTATCCTTGCAAAGTTGGAATTGCCCTACTTTGTAGAAAAAGCCTTTGTGCATTGCTGGCAGACTACTCCCAGGTAGTGGGATAGTCCTCCAAATAGTCCTCCATAAAATGTGCTGCACACAGTCGAATATTTGGGTTGTACTGTTCTGGAACAGTGTTGTAAAAACAACGTAACCACTTATTTCTAGTTGTGTCCTTTTTGGAAGCCCAAACAAAGTACTTTCTCTTTCACAACAAAACACAGCGTCTCCAGGACATGGCGCCGGTGGCAGAAACAATACTACATCGATAATAATAGTTCTGCCTTCTTTCATTGCTTATACATTTGGGCGGTGTTTTGCAAATCTTCCCACACCGTGCGTAGACATGTGGGGACGTGTTTGAATGAGCCATTTTAGGAGGGCGTGGTCGAGTCTTAACTTTTATAAAGAATAGCTCTTTGGTTTTGAGACTATAGTCTTTGCAACTTCAGGGACCTTATCTATGCACAAACAGCTTGTAACACTCCAAAGATAAAGGGAAACTTGTAATCACATCATATGACCCCTTTAAGCCCAAAGTATACTCAGTTTTTTTACATATACAATTAGTGTGCTGTACATTTCCACAAAAACTTTTTTGGATCAAAAGTTAATGGCTTGGATTTTTGTTGAAATATTAGCTTAAACTCACCAAACCAAGGATAAAAGTTGTCACAAGTGATTTTGCAGAATATCATATATTGAATATCATATATTATACATGGTTCTTAAATCAATTCTATATGATAAACAATATCATATATTGTTTATCATATAGAATTGATTTAAGAACCATGTATAATTCTTAAATACACATTTAATATATGTAACATTTTTAAATACAAGTGAAACATATAATCTCATCACTGTTAAAAAATAATCTATTCCTTGTTTTTGCATTCATCTTTTTGTCTGTCCAGTGTTTCATAAGAGAAAAATTTATCCAACCTCCTACACAGTCTTTTCTCATTTTACAAAGGAAATTGCAGAGATCTCAAAATGGGTACTAAGGTTTTCAAGTCATTCAGGGAATTGTGGGTGGGGGAAGTGAGAGAGAAAGAAAATGTGTGGAATGTACTGGCCCATAATTTGGGTTGCTGCAAAAAATCTTAGCTGGAAATGCAGATTTTATCAACTGGTCCATCTCAGTCAGACAAAGCGTGCTACCCTCCATTTTAACATGGCTCTTCATTAGGGCTGCAAATAACGATTATTTTGGTAATCGATTAGCTGGCCGATTATTCTTTCGATTAATCGGATTAAATAAAAAATATTCTATTTTATTGACAAAAACACTATTCCACATTCTGCTCAATGTCCTTCAAACAAACTGAATGATATGAAAACATACAGTGTTTAATTTATTAGACCACCTGTCATAAAGAGAAATCATTTTAGGAATCGGTCAAAAAAAAAAAAAAAAAATCTAAACATTTTTGTCATTTATTGGGCAAATTACAAACAGAAACAACTAATTAGTATTTATAATAGGGATGGCTCAATACCACTTTTTCAGAACTGATATCGATACAAAAAATTCTGAGTATCAAAAATTCTACACGGCACGCAGTTTGAAAGCTGAATGGAGGATGACAGACCGCTGCAGCGGAGAGAAGGGTTTATGTGAACTCGACTTAAATATTCATCTGTACCTCACATTAAACTATGTAACGCTTCAGAACACTTGAAATATAGTGCACGAAAAATTTATGGTGTTCAATAATGTGTTTGTGGCTTTTGTGGGGCTTAACAATGACACAATATTAGCTATGTAGAATATCGAATTTGGATCAGTCTCATCAGACCGATACCCCGATCCAGCAGAAAAGGCCAGTATCGAAGCGATACCGATCCTGAATATCGAAACAGCGCACCCCTAATTTATAATAACAAAAATGGCCTCATAACAGCTTGCATTCTTGGTTGCATTTTTTATGTACTTTTTGACTGTAATTCGATTTCTGAAAAAAAAACACTATAAAGTGTGCTCTGCCTTTCTTTCATAGATAACAGCAATAATTATATTACAGCATTAGAAATAGCCTACTACTGTTACTAAAGAGCTTACACATTTTGGAGGACTAAACAATACAGAAAGCTAAAACATGATTTTGGTAATTACCAATGCTGTTAGTTTAGAGCAGCAGTGGCACAAACCTTACATAATTTGTTAAAAACTTACATAAATTTGTTAAGCATTGTATATAGTGTATATAGTTCAAATCTATTAAAAAATGTAAATAATAATACAAATATTAAAGACTCAGTGTTAACCTACAGGTGAGAGGAATGTTCTGCAGGAACACACGTTCACTTTGATCATAGTCATGTCTTACTGTCATTTCTTTATCCTGGAAAAGGTGGTTATAGAGCATTTCATATTTATATTTAGACAATTACATGTGGTTATCCCTTTAAAGTTCCTACTCTCATAAAATATGCACACTACATGTTGACTTTTAAACCTTAAATTAACTTTCAACAACAGATATTTCAGCACTATGGATATTTTTGCGCTGCATATCCTGTTGATTGTCTCCCTCTCGGTGTTCCATCTGTTCGAAGCGCGTGCACGCGCCCGCCGCGCCGGTGCTCATTTGGCATTTTAAACTTAACACAGGCTGTCAGGATGGACTTTTATGCAAAAATGGAAATGCTTGCGTGAATTTGTGACATTTATAGATAGGGATGTGACCGTAAACTGAACTTTTTTGCACTGAGGACGCACACGCATGTGTCACAGCACCTGACAGGGCAAGCCATTACACTAATGCATTAACTTAAAGCTCAAAATAAAGAATTATCCTGTTTTGGACAGCTTGGATCACGTACTTCTCCCACGGCATCTCATTCTGTTTCCTCCACTATTTTTAGATGCATTTTGTCCATAGAAATGCGTTATTTAGTGCTGTAATTTGAGAAACCGGTTGAAGCTGGACGTGCACTGTGGGCAGACCCGACTAATCGATAATGAGAATCGTTGTCTTTGATTTTCATAATCGATAATAATATATTTTATTGATTAGTTGTTGCAGCCCTACTCTTCATATACCCAACAGAATTAGGCCAATGAGAAAAGACAGCTCGGCTAAACATGAGGATGTTCCTGTGACCCCATGCCAAATGTTAAGAGTTACGGTGTGTACAGAGACAAAGGCTAAACGGACAACATACAAGTTCACAAGTGTCAAGCACTTTCAAATGCTTCCCATGTAGCTACTCAGACCAAGTAGACAATAACTGAAGTGCCACTTCTCCCACAACTTGGATTTCACTGGAGCCAAGAACTACAACCAGTTACAGAATAAGCCAAAATTCTGATATGAGGTTAGCAAAATGTAAATCAATAACCTGCTTCACTATACTGAGGCATGTAACACTGCTATAAGCTGAATGTTATTGACTTTCGACAGGCCAATCTATGCAATAATTAGGTTTCTAAACGCAACAGATGTTTCTCTATGATTTCATTCCTCTATGAAGCCCTGAAGCACTCAGCTTATTGACATTTGGGAAACACGTTCTTTGATAAGACTGAAACATCAATAAGAACATCAATGATGAAAAAAAAATCTAACTTCTCTTTAACCAGAAATTTATGATCAAAGTCAGATAATTTCCTGACGTCACTTTTTATCTCTAGGCAGCAGTAGGAGCTGTTTCATCTTTTATGTACATGACAGTCAACATTACCGAAATCCTGGACTTGTACAAAGATTTTATCTTCCCAGAAAATTCAATGAAATCTCCCTGGCATAGTAATTTGCTCTCAGTGCATTCAACTGTCTTCCAATTCTGTTCCATCACCAGCCATTCATGCATGACACACATTAGTGTCATCTCCGACGATAAATAGACTACACGCTTATTGCAGACCCCAAATCAAAACTGGATTTGCTTTGGCCACATTTTTACCAAAGAAACCTGTTTAAACGTATAATTCTTACAAAAAGGAACATTCGGTCATCATTTACTGACCCTCATGTCATTCTAATCCTGTATTTATTTTTTTTTCCATGAAAAACAAAACTGGAGATGTTCACTACCATTCAAAAGTATAGGTTTATTAAGTTTGTTTAATGCTTTTTTTAAGTCACACCAAGGTTGTGTTTAGCCTAGGATGAAAATACAGAAAAACAGTAATGGTATAAAGTACTATTTCTATACTAATATTTTTAAATGTAATTTATTACTGTGATGAAAAGCTGAATTTTCAACATCATTACTCCAGTTTCTAGAGTCCCATGATCCTTCAGAAATCAATCTAATATGCCAATTTGTTAAAACATTTCTTATTATGATCAGTGTTGAAAACAGTATTTGAAATCTAAATTTCAAATCTTTCCATTTCAAATTTTTGAACTTAAGAAATGTCATCTTCATACAGTCTTCTCAGTAAATGCATACAACTGCCTGGAATTGAAGACCATCTGGTCATCAACACACTGTTTCTGGTAAGAGTACACAGTACTGTTGCATCACATGACCTATATCAACACCATTCAAATCTTGTTATTCTATCATTTGCATAGATAAAAAAAGCTACAATTTCAAGTTTGAATGTAATTTTAAAATATTCTCCATAAAAGATTCTGTGAGGAAAGAGAACGGGTGTGGGGAATAATCAAGAGTACATACTGTAAATGTACAGCTTAGTCAGCCACACCCTGGAGCTGCTTATGGCTCCCTCTTTCCCTTTTCTTCTCAGCTTCCATCCCCCAGCTCACTCTGAGCACACGTATAGACCCCTTCACGGTATCGTCACAGAAGTTCGCAGTGCGCATGTCGGGGTCAGAATGTTCATTCCATCCCATTGTGTTAACCAGAGAATTTCTCGTCAAGACAAAACTTAGGGCTGTGACGGTGGCAGATTTTTACCACCGCGGTGGTAATGGACCAACTACTACAGGTGGCGCGGTGTTGTGATATATATATATATATATATAATTCTGAAACGCAAAAATAAATAAATGAGGCTCAATCATCTATTAACAAACATACGTGTTTATTTTAGCACTTACGTCAGTCAACACTCAGCCTGCAAAACACTAAAATAAATATCAAATAAATAATACAGTTAAATAGGAAAGTAGCCTTAAATGAGAAAGTTAAATACACCCGGTGTGTGACGTCACGTGCACTACCGCCGGTGACGCGGTTGTCACGGCCACCATCACAGCCCTAGACAAAATGCCTACTTGTTGCGTCGTGGACTGTGAAAATCGCACCAGTTCTGGAGTCAAGTTTTCAGGATTCCTGCAGGATCTCATCCGAAAAAATCTGTGACTGCAAGCTATTAAACGGGCAGACTGGGACAATACTACGATCAAAGCGGCTCAGATCTCGTGGTTGGTAGCGCTCACTTCATATCAGGAAGCGTTAAAGTCATCCTTTATCATCCCTTTCTGTTTGCTTAAACTCGAAAGCCTGGATTGCATGAACAGTTTTCTGTACGTTAAGCTATGCAAGTTAATAGTGTTGTAAATGTCATGGACCTGTGTCATGCTACAGGCGTAGCCAGCTGCTAGTAGTTAGCCGCAGGCTAGCGCCAACATTGTGCCAACAACGGTAGAGTTAAGCCATGATAAGTAAACAAATGTTTTCTGTAAACTGTAGACTGATTTAATAGTTAGGTGAAGTTTGATATCTGGCATAAATTGTGACCTGTGGCATGCTACAGACTTAGCAGATCGCAGACTAGCTTTGCATTAGCGTTTTCACTATGACAACAGTAGATCGTGTTGTAATCAATGTGTGCAATTATGTTTTGTAGGAGAGGCATAACTTGACTCCAGTAGTCCTGAATTTGTGCCCTCCTTGTTTGTGTACACAAAACAAAGCCAGACACCTAAGACAAAAATGGAAAGGTACAAGTAATAATAAAAAGTATCTTATCGTCTATTAGCCGCCATTTTTCTGACCCCAAGCTCCCAACCTAGGCTTCGATGTTTACAAACATTGAAGGGGTCTATAGGAAAGCGGTGAGGGGCCCCTGGACGAAGATTTCTCCTGAAAAGGCTGTGATCTAGAGGCCTTCATGGAGAACCCGAGACCTGAGGATCCGGGTCAGGTCCCAATCGATTACTTCAGGTACCGGGGCTTTTTAACATAGTGTGTAATACCAACGTCCAACGGAGAACACCGCACCCCGCAAGTGATCAGTGTACGTCAGCATGGGTGTGTTTTGTAACTTGCAGTTTGTAAACTTAGGATGAGAAAAGTGTGAGCGGGAAATAAGGTGGAGAAAGAAAGAACAACACGCGTTACCTCAGCCGCCAGAAACAGAGGGCGGGTGAAGTTAATGTAGCCTGCAAGCGGATGGTGATCATGGATTCCTTCAAGAGTGATGTGAAAAAAGATCTGAAGAGTTATTGCCCCTGTTATAGATTTCACGCAGCCGCCATTTTGAAATCGAAAGCGAGGCTCGGTGGAAGAAACCCGGAAGTAAAGGTAAACAGCAATGACTTGGACTACCAACCTAGAGTTCCTGCTACCGCTTGAATATTGCAGATGTCGAAAATGGGCCGCATGAAGGATGTCGAATCCACGAGCTGTTTTGTAAAATAAAAACTTAAAATTATAATAATAATAATCGGAAAGCGATGAAATGACAACTCTTTATCACACTCTTTTCGTTGATAGGATGTACGGCCTGGGACACAACAATATGACCGCTGCTCCTGTGATTAAAGGCAATACTTCGGGTTTCTTCAACCGAGTGCGATTTCAAAACACTGCGTGAAATCGGCATATTGAACACGCACACAGTAAAGTGTAACAAACTTCTAATTCTGTGAGTTATTTGCTAAAAAAAATTATTGCTCCCATTCTTCATTACAACCAACTTTATTACAAAAGTATTGTTCTCTTTCGATATTTCACTCGTACTGCGTCGAAGACACTTGTATGGGAAAAAACTGTTTTTCCTCTTCAACTGAAGCCTTTTATAAAATCACAGTAAAGACTGCACGTCCATTGGTTCGTGCAGTACTAAAAAACGAACCAATGGCTTGGCGGCGGAGTGTGAGCCTATGGCTATGCAGCCCGTCAAAATGGGAGGGGCATTTGGCTATAATGTCTCAGATTTCTTCTCTTCAGCGATGAAGACCCTTCTTCACTAACGCAGGAGATCTCCCGTTGAAGATTATCAACGGTTCAAATAAAAGTTTGGTTTAGACTGTGTGCCAGAAATATATAAGGCTATTATTTAGTAGCATGTATTTGATACTACTTCTACGTTTAGAATTTTTTTATATAAAACTTTATTTTCTAATAAATAACCAAACAAAATTTATTCCATGTTTTATTTTTGTTGAAATGTTGGTACCGTGACAACACTAAACAACCATCAATCACTAACATGATAAAAAGAGACCGCCAAGAAGACAATGACCAAACGCTCGGCTGTATGCTGTAAAATTAACGTTGCGTCCATTTACACAATAATATGGTCTGTCCTCTGGCTTTAAAATGCTAAACAAGGATCTCATTGTCCCTGGACAGCTGCCTTTTCCGGAAAACAAACTGAGAAGAGGGGGTTGGGAAGGTGGTCTGAAGAATCGCACGTCCCACTTCAGAACCAGCTGCTAGAGCCGACCACTAATGCAGTCTCCTCAGATCAGCTGCCAAGTCACACACGTGTGCACGCTTGTAAACGAGACAGGCCGTGAGCAAATCTCTTTACGTGCAAGAGAAAACAACATCACATACTAAACAGAGTTCCTTCAAAGTTTTGCGAAAGGGTGGTTTCATTGGAAATACAAAAATGAAGTAGTCACTTAGTCACAGTGCATCTAAAGTATTTGTGTGTGTGTGCAGAAAGGGATTTAACTCGGAGATATCAAACTGTGAGTTCTGGTCTGAACCATTGAAATATATCCTACCATGTCTCCATCACAGCCTAAAGTACTGCCACGTCCATCATTTTTAAGAACACACCCTTCTCCTCTCCCTAGGTAATATCTGACTCATGGGTTCCCTCTTCCAAAACTACTACAAAAACTATTTATTGTCAATGATAGAACCATTTGGTTTCAGTATATCTGTCCAAACAGAAACCGTGTAAAACCTGTTGGAGCACATCTGTTGAGACTAACACCAGATGTATGACAACATCATTGCTGGCATGTGGCACCTGGCTTTTCTCGTCTTCAAGATCTCTGCTGAATGGAATCCACACTTAATATCTTTTACGAAGGTGACAACATCACCCATCAATAAACTTCCCCAGATAAGACCTTAACAAGAAAACAAAGAACATGGATCTGCAGCACCTGTTAAGCTTTTTGGTTGAGCCACCAACCCAAACAGGAATTAAAACAAGACCAATAACTAGGGATGGCTCAATACCACTTTTTTAAAACTGATACCGATCCGATACCAAAGCTTCTGAGTATTTGCCGATACCGATACCATATAGGGGTCTGCGATAATATCGTAATTGTTGTTTTAACGATGTGACATTATCGAGTATATTGCAAAAACCAACATACATGACTTGAGGAAGTCTAGTAGGTTAGATTAGTCCGCATGCAGAGTGCGTTTTTTTCACTGCATGATTTAGTCTATTAAAATGCATCACAAAATTCAAGATATGGGGGCTTTATATCATTTCATATACTTAATATCACAGGAAGAGTGCTGCTTTTTCCTCTAAAAATCAGCATGATTACAAATGTGATATTGATTGTATACAACAGTCCAATAAACAAGAAGTTAATATTAAGATACTTATGTTTTAGACGCCATATTTCTTGTTTTTGCGCCATTTCGACAACAAAAATAATTCCAAACAAAGCCACAGCACTGTTTCGTGTCTTTGAGCAACATGACAGCGTTTCGTTCCTGATCAAATCAACCATTTAAATTATTCAGTTCAGTCGCAGTGACTCACTTATTAACAGTGACTGGCGTTTTAATTTCACATTTAAAATATATTTTCTGTTTTTTTTTTCAAAATATCAGTATTCAATTTCAATTCAATTCAATTTCAAATTTACAGTTTAACAATTATGTTTGCATGTGTAACTGTAGGTTGAATGCACTAATATATGTCTTGCATTAAGCAGTGTGTAAATGCATCTAAATGCCACTTCAGAAATTCAAAATTCTAATTCAAAGATTAATTGTTGATACTGATTTAATTTGCTTGATAACAGCCTAAAAGTCTTATTCTAATTGACTGATTAAATGTAAGAATTTGACTGAAATGAACCACTCTTAGAAAAAAATTGTCTAATTGTAAAAAATAACCATAAAAAGGTAAAAATATATGTACACTTATTGGAAAAGATTCATTTCTATAACTGCTGTGAACTGACCACCACACAGAATATGAAGAAATCAAAGTCAGCTGTCCACGGTAGTCCTTAAGATCAGCACAATAACACACTCAGCAAAATATTGTCTAATTATCGTTATCGATAAAATCCTACAAAATAGAGTTTTTTTGTTAATATCGCACACCCCAAGCTGCCAGACGTTCCACACAATTGGCAGAGCTGAATGTAAAATTTAACACCGCATACACCATCCTAACCCTCGCCAAAGAGGAGTGCTCTCTCTGTGTTTAACCAAACTCAGATTAACTTAAGTGGTTTACGAAATAAATCTGTCAGTGTTCTTTTAATTTTCTCTCTTCTTCAGCACTTTGCATTTTCCACGGTAGTTAGCTCCCGGTCACCTGACAGTGGAAAGCAGTGACTGGGTCATTGACAGCAATCTAAAATCTGCATTAAAAGTTAATATAGCATTTATAGTGCTCAATTTTTGGTGGGCGATCCTAGATTTTTGCTGGTGCTCCCAACTTTTTAAAGTTGCTTTAAACCAGTGCTACCAAGTAAAAAGGTTCATATCGATCCTTAATCAAAATTATGAAGACAGAAACTATAAAACTATCCTCTTTCATAATCAGGTGTTTAACACGACATAGGCCTCAAACGAGATGAAGTTAACTTTTAGTGAACTGAATAACAGCTTGTTCTTCAGACCATTTACTTTGCATTGTGTAACAGTTCTTATTTGTTTTTGATATCTGCACTTTAAACAGCTTCCTTGCATCATACTTGGCAGTAAGGCAGTTACTTCCTGTTGATGGTTTCATGAGATTGAGAGACAAGATCTTCTGTGATGTGTGAGACAAAGGCTAAGATAATCATATAATCTATGAGAACTTTTGTGGCTTTTCTGAATGAATGCCATGTCATCAAAGGGAACTGCAGCAAACTTCCTGAAGCACACTGTCAATCAACCGAAAATAGTGCATTTCAATAGTTTACTGCCTCTGAAGAACAAAGAGCTATTATTAGATCCCGCATAATTAGTGCTCTATACATTGTGGCAAGAGCTCAACAATGTACATGTTGAAATACAAGTCACATACTGTAAAAACCTAATTTAGGATTTCTACATTTTTAAGTCCACATTATTTCTAATTGCAGTTGCAAAAAAACTCTATGCATTTCTTCGACCATAAATGGATTATTGTTTGTTACAATGTAAAAATTAGGGTTGTCCCCTAATAGTTGACTAATCGTTAGTCGACCAGAAGAGGCTTGGTTGTAGGGCTGTCGCGATTCGTCGAGACTAATCAATCAATAAAAAAAAAAAAGACTTAATTTTGCTCCCACCAACTAACTGGCAAAATAACGGAAGTGGCGCATTTCATGGACAAGAATCCATAAAACATTAGACCAAGGCTGCATTTTAATATCATTTTAATTAAGCATAATTGTGAATTCACAAACACTGTGTTTGTTAGTTTAATTATATAATTATATACGCTTTAATTATTCACATGCGTGTCGGTTAAGTACGTGTATCACACAGCGGCTCCGTTCACAGTAGCTCCACAGAAACTGTTATCATTTACATGTGGAGTAGAGGTCGGCCGATATTAGTCATTTTTTTATATATATCGGCCGATATCAGTGTTTATTAGCGCCGATTTAAAGTCAGGCACGTCCGCGGGCTGCCCCGTGTTATTGGTGCGGTGGAACGTGTGCTGCTGCATGTAGGGGTCGACCGATATGTGTTTTCAGGGCCGATACCGATACCGATTATTACAGATCAAGTAGACCGATAACCCGATATTTTGAACCGATATCGTGTCTGGTGTAAAAATGAAAATGAATGCCAAAATTAATAATAACAAGAGCTCTGACAAAAAAGCGTTCTTTAAATGCTTTTAAACATGTCTTTAATTCTGAAAACTGTTAATAACAACAACATTAAATAAACAGTAATATTAATAATATTAATAATAACATAAGTACAGAGATCACCCAGAAGCATTCTGTAAACATTTTGTAAAACTTAAAGTAAGCGTATTTAGCGTGTTGTGTGATTATTCTCAACAAAAGTTGTAATAATTGTTGTAGTTGTATTACGTATACAGTAATATATTATAAACCGAACTTATATTTTGACAGGTTGCCATGAGGACCTTTTAAGTTTCTGTAGCCTATGTATATTTGATATATGATCGTTTTACTCAAATGAAACCGTCAAATGCTCATGAAGTGACTCTCCGAGCAGTTCTGGGGATGTTGTTCATGTATTTATGTCCTCATTTAGTGAGACGGCAGGCGCTGAAGTCACTGCGAGCGTCACGTGCGCTTCAGTATGTATGTGTGCAGTAAATGAAACCGCGCGTCTGTGTCATTCATTAACAGAGATGCAGAACATGCAGGATTCATATTTAAAGTGTTTTTGCAGCTTAATATTTATAGATACTAGTCCATAGCGAGTCGATTTAAGTGTACTGACCTACTTTTGATTAATTCATCCAAACTTGACACATTCCGTGACATTCCGCGTTATACGGTAAATTCCATTATATGACTGCATTCCGCGATTCCGCCCGCATTTTCCATCGCGGTTTTCATAGGTTATATTGAGGTGTTTTGCAACTTCAAGCGTCTGCTGCTGCTTTACCTTTGAGAGACAACTGATGCGTGATCACTGAGGCAGCTCCAGTTAGCATGTGCTCTCGGTGTGAGACTGCCTTCAGTTTTCCGCGTTGATTGGTCGGACTCGTGACTCTCTACATATCAGATGAGCGGTGGGCGGAGATTGCTCTCAGAGATTGAGATCGCCTCACTCTCACAGAGTAATGAGCTCAGACAGGCTGCATCGAGCCAAATAGTGCATTTAAACATTAAATAGTTTCACCTGTATTATTTATTCACCAATAAATAATGTCACCTGTAAATAATATGTTTGTTTGCATAAAAAACATAATTATCGGCAAATCTGTTTTAAAATGGCGATATCGATAATCGGTAAAATGCTTAATATCGGCGCCGATAATCGGCCAGGCCGATAATCGGTCGACCCCTAGCTGCATGTGAAGGACCCCAAGCCAAAACTTTTTGAAGATTCAACAACAGTCCTGGGAGATAAAGGCAAGGCTTAAATTCTGATATTTCAAAGTCCTATGGCCATATATTTACTATAATATATATATATATATATATATATACTATAATATACTATACTTTACTATAATATACATATATATATAACTAATAAACTATGAAGTGTTGCTTCTCTCAGTGAAAGAAAAAACAAATAGCATACCGTCGGGAACTGGCATAATGCTACAGCTGGTTGAAGGTTCGCTTACTTGCAGTTAACTTTAAGGACTGTAGTCAAAAACTATCAGCAGCTTGCTTGCTAACATATTAGCCCCAATGTTATAAGGCGGCAGCTCTCACAAACACTACAGCGTGATTGAGGGCTACGTTACTCAGTTACTTACAGACAGCACCGTGCTCGGACACAGAGCTGTCCTGGAGCAGCCCAGAATGGTGTGTGACATTTGTTCAGAAGCATGGTTTGATGCAGACAATAGCCGGGTTTCCATCCAACTTATTTGCATTTATGAAAATTCAGCTCAACAATAAGCGCATCTGCGTGTTTCCATTAACTGTGTAATGCGAAGAAAACTGGACATCAGCCTAATAAAGTGACGTGTTCCGGCAAATTACTATATACGTTGCACAGTTAGTATCCTCATTAAACCCGTCTAACCTTAACCATCATGCATGTCAGAAATCACAAAGTGTTTAGCACTGTCCTTGCATACAAGTTTGTGAGTGTTCAACATGACAGATTTTCTTTTCTTTTGTGTGATTACTAGATCATCATCATTTGGTTTGTAACTTGTAAGCAATCGGTTAACAACAAAAAGTTTTATATTTTTCAGTTTAATTAATTTGTATTTATAAAGCTGTATTTATTTTATTTAAATGTATATTTAAGTTTACATTTCTGTTCCAACAAACTTGAAAAATTCTGCTTATAAATGCTCTAAAACTAGTAAATGATTGAAAGTGTTTTTTTTTTATTACCTGTTTTATATATTTAATACTTGGTCAGTTTTTTTGATTTCTTTGGATAAATATTTAACTTATTTAACCTTATTTATTTATTTAATATTTATTTAACCGTGCAGTGCACAAAATTAAGATTTGAGAGATGATTGAAGTCAGTGTTCAATAAATGATGTTAAATTTAGAAATGTTGTGCATCCACTTATTATTAGTGTGAAATTTTAGCATGCAAATGAAGGGGAAAACTTCAAGATATCGGCTTCAAAAAAATCAGCAACACATATCGGCCATTGGCTGACCCTGACCTCTAAACATCGGCTATAGAAAACCCGATATCAGTCGATCTCTAATGTGGAGCGTCTCAAACTCCATCTCTGCATGTTGTTGTACGTTTGTGTTTATTATAACTTACATTTGGGAACGCAACGTGCGTCATTTCATCAGATTTAAAAGGTAAATCATTTATAAACCTACACAACCACAGGATACATCGCGATTTCAAAATAAAAGCTCAAACACTCACTCTAAATTTACACATTTTGATGTCCACATATTCATCTAATTACAGCAGCTAGAACATTTCTCTCCTAAAGAAATTGCCAAATATTAAAGATCAAGTGGACAATTGAATTAAATGGTGCTTGGTAAATATTAAACAAGGATTAGATCTCGCAGTAATGTGTAGAAATAATTATCAGGCGGCCAGCGCCCCTGCAGGCCTTTGTTGTGTAATGAACATTATCTCTATTGTTTATGTATTTAAACAGATTTGTTCAATAAGTTCATATGATTTCTTGCTTTTGATACTTTATTTGAACTAATTATTATTGCATCACTGGAATTATATATTAGGGGTCGACCGATATGTGTTTTTCAGGGCCGATACCGATACCGATTATTACAGATCAAGTAGACCGATAACCGATATTTTGAAACGATATACGTGTCTGGTGTAAAAATGAAAATTAATGCCAAAATTAATAATAACAAGAGCTCTGACAAAAAAACGATCTTTAAATGCTTTTAAACATGTCTTTAATTCTGAAAACTGTTAATAACAACAACATTAAATAAACAGTAATATTAATAATATTAATAATAACATAAGTACAGAGATCACCCAGAAGCATTCTGTAAACATTTTATAAAACTTAAAGTAAACGTATTTAGCATATTGTGTGATTATTCTCAACAAAAGTTGTAATTACGTATATTCTACTGCACCACAGTAATATATTCGGCTAAACCGAACTTATATTTTGACAGGTTGCCATGAGGACATTTTAGGTTTCTGTAGCCTGTATATATGATATGACGATCGTTTTACTCAAATGAAACGGTCAAATGCTCATCAAGTGACTCAGTTCTGGGGATGTTGTTCATGTATTTATGTCCTCATTTAGTGAGACGGCAGACGCTGAAGTCACCGCGAGCGTCACGTGCGCTTCAGTATGTAACGTTATGTGTGCAGTAAATGAAACCGCACGTCTGTGTCATTCATTAACAGAGATGCAGAACATGCAGGATTCATATTTAAAGTGTTTTTGCTGCTTAATATTTATAGATACTAGTCCATAGCGCGAGTCGATTTAAGTGTACTGACCTACTTTTGATTAATTCATCCAAACTTCGACACATTCCGTGACATTCCGCGTTATACGGTAAATTCCATTATATGACTGCATTCCGCGATTCCGCCCGCATTTTCCGCATCGCGGACATCATAGGTTATATTGAGATGTTTTGCAACTTCAGCAACGTCTGCTGCTGCTTTACCTTTGAGAGACAACTGATGCGTGATCACTGAGGCAGCTCCAGTTAGCATGTGCTCTCGGTGTGAGACTGCCTTCAGTTTTCCGCGTTGATTGGTCGGACTCGTGACTCTCTACATATCAGATGAGCGGTGGGCGGAGATTGCTCTCAGAGATTGAGAGATCGCCTCACTCTCACAGAGTGTTGAGCTCAGACAGGCTGCATCGAGCCAAATAGTGCATTTAAACATTAAATAGTTTCACCTGTATTTATTCACCAATAAATAATGTCACCTGTAAATAGTATGTTTGTTTGCATAAAAAAAAAAAAAATATTATCGGCAAATCTGTTTTTAAAATGGCCGATATCGATAATCGGTAAAATGCTTAATATCGGCGCCGATAATCGGCCAGGCCGATAATCGGTCGACCCTATTATATATGTATTTTAAGTAGTGGTGGGCCATTATCGGCGTTAACGTGCTGCGTTAACGTGAGACTCTTATCGGGCGATAAAAAATATCGCCGTTAATCTATTCTCAAAGTTGGGTTGGGAGCTGGGTCTATACTACGCAAGCTATGATGACTTTCACCCTGATATTTTAGCGCGGATGTATACCTGGCGAATTGCACTGTAGGGGGGCGAGCGAGTCTTGAACTAGAGGCTCGCAGTCCGTGATGGACAGATTGTTAACGGCTGGTCTATGTGGTAATACACTCGGGCAGGACATCCAAACGCTCACCTATCATTCATCAACCTCAAATATGGCTTTTCATCTGAAAGATGTATGTAGTAACAACTTTACATGGCGCTCAATATGATGTTAACCTAGAGAAATGTGCGCTATTGAAGTGTTTGTGTGGAAGCGCGTTTGCTGCAGGACAGGCTCCGGTGCGCTCACTTGCTCTTAAAATCTCCGTCATTTTTGGTCATACAGATAAAAGTAGCCTAATACATCTTTGAATCTGTAAAGACTCTACCTTTATTTGTGTGCACTAAGAATAACAACGAAGCGTTGCGCTTTTAAGCAAACAGGATGCGCTGTAGGTCTCATGTGAACTTGAGCGAGAAACTTGAAACTCCGTCTTTGAAAAATATATCTATAGAGTGAAATGTCTAAAAAAAAATAGAAGCGTGTGTGTTAGCATGGATGATTTACATGAAATTTAATCTGTGCAACACTGCATAAGATGGCTTTCAGTTCAATATAATAACAAAAACGACATTTTGGGTTTTATTCAACTAATAAGGTGGGCACGCTGTGATCTGTACTATATTTTTACTGTAATTGACAGTTATCGGCAAAAAATAAATAAATAAACCAACACGGAGTGGGAGGGAATGGGAGTCATTCTTCCGGCAGTGGAGCACGGGACGGATTTTCCTCCAGTTTTTTCGTGGGATTGGGACGGAAGAGATTAAAGTTTGTGATGCATTTTGGAAACAGGAGATGAGCCCCTGGTCTAATCGCCACCTGGCTTGAGAAACCCGTTCTCAAAGACTTACTTTTAGTCATTATTTGGGTAGCACACATATTCTGAATGCCTTCGGCAGAATTCAAATGAGCCATTTTAATCTAGATTAATTCCAAGATTAATCTAGATTTAAAAAAAATTATCTATGCCCACCACTAATTTTAAGTAATTTTAAAAGCTATTGTTAACTTACATCTATTTGTATTACCACAAAAAAATATTGTAATTATAGGGCCCAATGCAATGTTTTATTTCCAAATGCAGTTTTTTTCCATACTCTGTTTTAATGGTTTTACCATCTGGTTTCCATTATTTTCTGGAAATTCTGGATTTTCTTACTGATACTGAAATGATTTCAGTGATTTGAATTATGAGATGGACACTTGCTTCTTGCACATTCATTTTGATTTAAAAAAGGATTTCATAGAAATGTGGATTTCATTTGATTTAATAAAATATGCAAGTAAAATTTTTGATTTATTTTGTGGGAAAGATTATGTATTTTAACAGATTTATTCAATAAATCCACATGATTTCTTGCTTTTGATACTTTATTTGAACTAAATATTATTGCATCATTGCTATTATTTATGTATTTTAAGTCATTTTTAAAGCTATTGTTGACTTACATCTATTTGTATTACCACAAAAATATTGTAATTATAAGGCCCTATAACGGTCGATCATTCAGTCACCCTCTAATATGGCTTATCTGAAATATGCAAGTATTAGCAACTATACATGGCCACTCAATCTAATGTTAACCTAGAGAAATGTGCGCTGTTCAAGTGTCTGTGTGAAGAGCAGCGTGCTCACTGCAGGAAAGGTGGAGGCACCGGTGCGCTCACTTGCTCCTTACATACGCCATAATTTTGCTCATACAGATAAGAGTAATACATCTTTCAAATCAGTAAAGACTCTATGTTTATTTGTGTGCACTCACAATAACTACAAAATGCGCTTTTAAAAATTATGAAAGCAAACAGGATGCGCTTTCTGCCATCTTGGTCTGTGAACTTTAGGGCGAAACTCCATGTATATATATATCTTTGCCTTACAGACATTAAAAATATGTATATAGAGTGTGAAGTGTCTACTTTCAAATGAACCAATTCAAATGGAAAACAAATATTCTCAGATTATCTAATCCGTATGAAAAATACATACAGGCACTACAGACGGAGTCAGTGATGCCGACTTCATCTCTTAAGTTGAAAACAAAGAAAGCATACATTATCAAATTATTAAAATGTTAATGCAGCCTATTTACAGTTTTTCCCTGACACATTCATAATCATTACTTTTGCCGGTGTGCTGTGGCAAGCTTTATGCATGTGCTTGAGCACTTATTAGGCTATGTAGGTAATTAATTGTATTGTATCAATTGTATTACTAAACGTGCGATTAGTTGACTAATGCTTAAAATGAACGACTACTAGTCGACCAGAAAAAAATCCTTAGTTGAGGGCAGCCATATTAGAAATGAAGTCAATAAGCACAATGTAAGGGTTACCATTTATAGAGATTTGGCATACAATTTTCTTCACAGTGCTAACTTATTTCTTTTGAAACAGGAAGACAGAACAAATTAAGTCCTCTCCTGTTTCAGTAATGTCTAAGCTTCATGTGTGACTTTAGTTTAACATCCTGTATTAATAATCATTCAATACCAATACAAACACCACCCACCGAAAGAAATGCTGCTTTCCAAAAACTGTTATGAGCACTGATCAACCTCTATGGTATGAAGCTAACCAACCTGGACTAGAATTTTTGATTATGATTATTTTTTATTTAGATTTTAAGTCCATATTTCTCTGAAGTTCTTTTAATACGTTGACAAAATGCAATATTCGGCAAACTTGTTTAAGGGGAAAATAATACTCAACTACTTAACTGCTGCTGAAGCAATGATGCCTCCAGTTACTGCTGAATGCTACTTGTGATTGCAAAAGACAGAATGGATGTAAACGTGCAAAAATACAAGGAGTTGTGCTGAGGGTGCAGGAAAGCTTCCACACATCCACAGAAGCTGACAGAGCCAGATGTTAATGGGGTGGGGTGAAAGGCGACACCCGCCTTACCGAATTCACAGAGAGACGAAAGAGAGAGCGTTTTATACTGCTGCGGGATGCTGCTTTGGACACCTGAAAATCAGCTCAGATTGAGGTGCACAAATCAGATCAATGGGGTGAATAAGATCAATGAAGAACCAAATGTGTAAGCACAGAATGAGATTGACAAATAAAGACAAATGAGGCAAAAATAAGCATGAGCATAAAGTCTGAATAAATTTGTTCCTTGAACTTTGTGAAGTAGTCTAATGTCATACCTTAAAGTCAACATGAAATGTTGTTTCTAACATTGTTTCCCCCCCACCACCACCAAGTCAAACAGAATATTCTCCAAAAAAGGAAAAGAAAAAAAGTTAATCCATTGGGAGTTGATTGGATCAAAAAGTGGGCACTGCATTTAAGAGGAGGGGTTAAGAAGAGGGACGTCAGCCGAGAGGTAAAGACATTTTATGGGCAGAGCACATAATTACATTTTGATAAAAGATTGCCAAGACAAATGGATTATGGAATAATATTTATCAAATGACTTTCAAAATAAGATCAGGAACATGCATTTAGAAAGTGAATAGGGTAGATTTTGACTTCATGTTTTAAGTGAACAATTCTACATTACATCCCAAAATAACTTGTTATTGTTGAACTGTGAACGCACAAAATTGTAATGCTGGACATATAGCAAAAAGGTCTGAGAAAATGCATCTGAAGGGCACATTCCTATCTCTATTACTATGACAAGAGATGAATAAAAGACATCTGTCTGAAAACAGATGGCACAGCTGTAGGACCGTAACAACAGCATCCATCATATTAAGGCTGCAATGGCAGTTGAGGTGAACTAAAATGAGCTATTTATGTGTTACTGATGATTCCTGCTTGTGAATATTTTGGGCCAAGTGTGTAGTTTTAGGAGGTTGGCTAACAAACCACAACTTAATTCAACCCGATTTAAAAAGAAACTTCCAGTGCAGTCAATCTGGACACTTAAAAGCACTTATTAAAACATTTTATCCAATAACTGGTACTTCTGTACTGTTAGTTAAAACAATTAAATAAATAAAAGTTCAAGCATTGTACAAGGTAAGGTAATGAACGTGAGAATTGGTTAAGGGTGAGCAGGAGTGTGCTGGATCTGCACAGCTAAATAAACCCTTTAAAACATTATTATTATGATGTGACCATGTGATTTATTTTATTACAAAGTTGTGGCCAGACCACTGCTTGCTGTAGCTAATAGGGTGAAAGGTATGAACCCTTCTAAAGGGCCACAGGATCAGGAGAGCAACCATTTGAATTTTACTGTCAAAAAGGTTAGAGGCATAATAAGGTGTGTGGAAAGCCATTTCAAAATTATTGTATTTCACTGCTACTTTTTTTTTTTTTACACGAATGAAATTCAATAGTGACTAGTATTTTTTTATTAGTAACTCTTCCTTAGATACTACTACATATTACAATTATGGCTAGTATCTTTTTTAATTGGTAACTGGATCATTTATTGGTAATTTTCCCTTTGCTAATTTTGACAATCCCAAATATTTTCAGGTGAATTTTATTATGATCTGTGTGTCACATATCAACCAGTTGCTTCTGACTAGTATGTATGTATATTTCAGATTAACTAATAACTATATATAGTATTTTGGCGAGGGCAATACACCAGTAGACATCATAGACCTGTATAAATGTGTCAGATTATCGTCAATGTCAAGGTTATATCCATGTGACATTGCAATGCAGTGAAATCTAACTTTTATATTATAGAAACTTATTTTAAATCAAATACTATCAAAGAACTATATAATAATTGTTACAGTAAAACTAAACTACTCATGTTGTCATAAAATTACATTCAGATCATCTACCCTATTAATTACTAGTACTTATTCTTACTCATAATAACAACTGAAATCTAGTATCTTTTTCTAATGATAATTAGAATAGACACCAGTATCTGTTAATTAGCCCTATATTGCTACTAGTCATTATTGGATTGCTTAATTTTGAAAACGTAATACTAGAAAACATTAAAACATGCTAGTCACTACTTAAGTACTTAAAATTAAGCTGTCTTATTATATACAAATATAACTATTGGATGACTAGTAATGAGAAAAGCACACCTAATAAAACAGATGCTAATTTTAAAAACGAAACTGTTATTATGGCGAGCTGCTGTCAGAGGGCTAAGTAACGTTACAGCCTCAACTCCGTGGCTGTTCATCTCTGATTCAGTATCTTGTACCATCAAGACCTTCTTTATATTAAAACAGCAGAGGGGAAAAAGTTCCCTCGCCACCAACCTGCCCTGAACCACTGCCAGTCGTGCCCGTTTAACCCACGGCGGGGCCCCAGTACCGGCTCAGCAGTGGGATAAAGCACGCCGACCGGTTTAAAACGGGACATGTCGTATTTCATCCAGTGACACTCAAATCTCAGCTCGTGTGCCTGACTCGGTCGATGCGCACATATGCGCCATTCTCGCTTCTTAAAGCGACCGAGCTCAGCTGCACGAGTGGCCTCGTCAAAGCACTAAAAGCAGATTCCCCGGTCCAAAAATCATACTTACTGCTGACTTTCATGCTACCGAAAGCCGACGGCTGCGGCACAGGCTTGCAGCTCTCTGCGAAGGAGGTGGTTCTGGGCCGACCAGACATTTTCCAATCAGAAATCCCACGCGTCTCTCAGAGTAAAACACGCTCGGTTGTCTTGAACGAATCCGTTTCGACCCACGGCAAGCAGCTTGCCTCCGACTTAAATAATAAGGAAAATGGTGCGAAAGCAATTCGGCTGTCCGCGATCGTGTTCTTCAGTGAGCTCTCGAGCGTCTCGCTTTCAGATCATTTTCCTCGGGACCGCTTTTCTGTGACTGTTATTTAGTATCGTCTTCAGTTCAGAAACGTCAGATAAATTCGCTCATGAAATTGTCCTTTTCCCACTTTCCCTCGAAACAAAACCCACCGATCCTCGTCTGTTTCTTTCTCTCTGACTGGAACAGAGATTTACACAAAGAACACAGTCCGTGTCTAAAATACCCTCACGACACTGAGAAATTGAAGTGGTTTTTCATCACCATTCAGTATTTTTCATATACTGAGGTGGAGACTCGGCGATCCTGTAGCACCAGCCATGGCGGCTTCCTTGCTCTAACCAACGATACTGAGAATTTCCCAATTGCCCAATTTCAAGACTGCTATCCTCGACCCACTTAACTCCATGCACACGGATGAACAAATAAGAAATCCAAAACATACACGGGTAATGCAAGAAACGAGCCAAACGTGCGGTTCCGAAAGGAAACGGTGTTCGGGTTCCCCACGGTAATTCAGAAATGTCCTTTTTATTTCTTCTCCGTCGGTCTATGCTCGTTCTCTTTGTCACTCCGACCGATGAACGTAAACTGCGCTGTGTGCGCAATAGTTGTAATAGAGTTGAACGGGAGCACAGATAGGGTTACGCCGCACTGCTGCATCAAGAATCGGAAAAATGTGAACGCGCAGGAAGGCCTGAGCCAGCCAATCCGGCGCCGATCCTTGCAGATGGGCGGGGCGTCGGCGAGACACTCAGCCAATCGAATACGTTTGTCCGCTGAACACATGGCGTAATTCGCCAATCTGTCGGGGTTCTGCAGCCGTTGATGACGCGCGAAGTCGAACGTGGGCGGGCGCGTGGAATGACTGAATGTAAAATCACCCAATAAGCGTAACCGATGAAAATAAAGGGGCTAATCGTGAAGAAGCATCAACGGCGCAAAAGTAACCAAGCTGCACTGTTGCTAGTCAGCTGAGCTCCTGTGATCTATTCTGTGACCTGACGCTTTGCCATTGGTACAGTGTTATTTTCAAATTACAAAAACAGCCAGAAACCTTGGAGTTGTGATTGATGATAAGCTGAATTTCTCAGACCACATTACTAAAACTGCCCGGTCCTGTAAATGTGCATTATATAATATTAAGAAGATCAGGCCCTTTCTCTCGGAACATGCAACACAACTCCTTGTTCAGGCTCTTGTTCTGTCCAGACTTGACTATTGCAATGCTCTCTTGGCAGGTCTTCCAGCCAGTTCCATCAAACCTCTACAATTAATCCAAAACGCTGCTGCAAGATTAATCTTTAATGAGCCGAAAAGAATGCACGTCACACTTCTGTTCATCAATTTGCACTGGCTAACAATAGCTGCTCCCATTAAATTCAAGGCATTAATGTTTGCCTACAGAACCACCCCTTGCTCTGCACCCCTTTACCTACATTCATTACTTCAGACTATGCCCTCTAGAAGCTTGCGTTCTGCAAGTGAACGACGCATTACTGTACCATCCCAAAGAGGCACAAAATCACTTTCACTGACTTTTTCATTAACTGTTCCCATCTGGTGGAATGACCTGCCCAACTCAATCCGAGCAGCTGAATCCTTACCCATCTTCAAGAATCAGCTAAAAACACATCTCTTCCATCTTTATTTGACCCTCTAACTCTAGCACTCTCTATTCTAATTCTATTTGATCTAATCTGTCTTCTTTTTATTTAAAAAAAACACAAACATTTGACCCTCTATCAATTGCATATTTATTCTCTAACTGCTAGCTTTTCTTGTAAAACTAACACTAAGTTTATTTTTTCTATATTCTATATACTCGTTTTCTTAAACAAAATAAAAAAACTTCCTATGTACTGTGTTAGGCTAACCAGGACTTGGAATAGCACTTGCATGTTGTTGCTCTTTTGTTGGTTTTGATTGTTTCTATAATGTCCTCATTTGTAAGTCGCTTTGGATAAAAGCGAATAATAAATACAAATAAATAAAAAATGACTCACCTATGTCTTGCATCAATTTTTAATTATAATTACTTAATTAGCGTATCAGCATAATGTAATGTGTCTACCCACATGAAAAAATATTATACTAATTTATAGTATAGTGTTTTTGAACCATGCTATAGTAAAGTACTTGACTTAATTTGTTGTGGTAATTCTATAGTTGCTGTGGTATAATATAAACAAATTAATTTACCCAATACTGTAGCTACTAAGTCTTCTACAACTATAGGGTATATTATACTACAATACACTACAGTTTACTCTAGTAAAACTAAAGTATACTACAGTATGCAGTAGCATTCATTAACACAGTGTTTTAAATACTATAATATATATACAATATACACTTTACTACAGCATGGTTCAAAAACACTTTACATTTCTATATTATTTTTAATGTTGGGCCTTTTTAGCTATAAAAAGGAACATTTTATAAGTTAAATATTTTATAAAAAGAGTAGTTTTAAATTAGATTCAAGCTCAGCCACTTGAACTTTATTCGTTGTAACTTGTATATTTACAAAGGAGAATTAACTTTATGGATACAATCAAAACAAAAGTCGTTTTTTGCAGTGTAGCTACTTTGAAGGAAGAACCTTAACAGCCTTTCTTTAGCAGCGATATTTTACAATCCTACAAAATAATTTTAAATGATTTTCATCCAAATTATACTCCTTTTTGCCCAATGGGTATTCTTAGGTCAGCAAAACTGTTAGGTTGGCAGTGAATGTGCATCTTGTGCTGAAAGAGAGGTGATGCTGTAACTTCACAATGCTAAGACAGCAGAATTACTGTGATCTTTTACTTCTCTGGTTAAAAAACTGCAATGTCATGTGTAAGTCTGTCTGGCTTCAAGCAGTTCCATGTTCATATTCATGGAGCACATGAAACGTGTTCTGTTCACACAGTGTCTGACACTAGAAGGCTGATGACAGATGTGAAGCAGTTTTAAAGGCTTAAATAAATAGTTCATCAATAGTTGAATTTGAGTATGAGTTTCTTTATTCCATTGTACCTTTATAGTAAATACTGAATTTGATGAACTACTATCCTGCAATGTTGGCTTTGTCCTTTGACCGGTGTATTCTTTGACCTGTGACGTACCAAGAACAATCAGGAAAACTATTTACTGGTTGTTAAATAAGTTAAATAAGTGTCTTTTTGAATCTGATGTCTTGTGCATTAGCAAAGTGTTAGAAAATTTTTCTTTAAAGCTGCAGTCTTTAAAGTTCATATCACATCAAACCGTGCAAATTATTATTATGTTATACTTTATTCTCAAATTATTAATGTTAACAACATCAGCATTGCGTGTGATAGTCTACTAGCCAGAACAACTTCTTAATGTTTACAGACGTGACGTAATGACGCAGTGCCATGCTCGAATTTCCCACGAAAACCTAGCCGTACCACTCAAATTAGAAAACATTACTATAAGCTAAGCGTTGTGAATTAGGCTAAAGTAAGGCCATAGTTTTAAACACTGGCTAGATATGTACTTGCTCAAATATTGATTTCAGATCATTTTTTACCAAAAAAGTTACGGACTGCAGCTTTAACTTAACACTTTTTGCCTTTTACAGCAGGGAAGTATAAATATCCAAGTGCAAGGATCATGTACATAACCAACACTATCTCCTATCTAATTAGCCACCTCGTAAAATACGTAGGAATTGCCGTGAGATCGGGCTGACATAACACAAGCATGTTTCAGCTGAAAATGATTGCACATTCCTGCAGTGGGCTTGCATAACTTGGCATCCAACATAATTGCTTATTTACATTTTGTAGATGGGCAGATTCCCCTTTTCCCCTGGCCATTAACATTATTGTGGTTTAGATCTACAGTGCACTGTGTACTGTATACATCCTGAATGTTGAACAATATATGTGGTTCTTTTCTGCTTTCACTCTTTTCTGTGATGTGATCATGCTGCATTGAGCACATTTTACAATGATGTTTCACAAATAGCCCTACATCTGCAATAGAACAAGTGATGCAAGCAAGTTGTGGTTTTCTTTTTTCCTTAATGCAAATTGGGCAAGTGTGGATGTGTGTTTGCACACATGCACAGGTGTATATACTGTTGTACACACATTTATTCACATGCACAAACAATGATAAACACATCTCATCACTTACATTCAGTATTTTATATGCTTATGCAATCATGTTCATGTATTTGTTTGTAGATGCTGATTCCTTTCAAAGAGAGATTCAATAACAAACTTAGGTTCATATAATTTTTTTTTTTTTACAAGATGGACACAGAGATATAAACACATTCACACACACTAAAATATTTACATAAATGCAATATATGCAAAAAATAATTCAGTTTCAAAAACACTATTTGAAGAAATAACACGATGCAGCTCAAGTTCTTCAGTCACATTTCCTCCTTAGAGTTTAAATTAGATAAATAAGGAGGTAAACAAATATATAACAGCCTTGGTAACCATAAAACATTATTGTATATTAACACACACACACACACACACACACACACACACACACACACACACACACACACACACACACACACACACACACACACACACACACACACACACACACACACACAAAGACTAGGCAATAAATAAATAATAAAAACAGACTGACTAAACCACAGCAATGACTGTGTGAAGAGTTGTATGTAGCACAAAATAAAGTATTTAATGTTGCAAGATAAAGATGTATAATTGGTAAATGTTGAATTACAACCATAGCCTATTGAATAACACAGGACTGCAAGAGCCATTTTAAATGATTATGGAACGTAATAAGGATTCAAATGCAATTCAGAACACAATAAAATCTAACTTCACAGCTGATTGTTTTATTTTGATTATTTATATGTTGACAGTATTTGGATTGGAATATTTCCTCCTTATCTAATATCTCTTTTAAGCTGCATAGTGTTTGTAAGTAAATTAACATGGGAATGTAAAAATCTGTGATAAACTACGACTTTGAATTATATATTTTAAAATGTTTAAAAAGTGTATGGATATTCCTGAAACTGTATAATAATAGCTTTCTTGAACTAAGTGTAAACAACAACCTTTTTTTAACAGCATGAAAGACCAAAGATGGTCTTGTATTGGCTCACTTTTGCTCTCCACTCAAATGGCTCATTTTCATTAGTTGTGTTAATCAGAGAAGAGGTAAGAAAGACCACCAAACTACTCTTTATCACCTAGTACATTATGTTCAATTTAGGTTTTGCCTTTAAATTGTTGTGATCATCAAGTAAATTAAATGTGTACATCTCCACAATTTTCAAGCATATGTATTTTTACAAAAATAAAAATTGAAACAAAAATTACACATATTATTCCAGATTACATTTGACATCTGAAAACCTTAAATAAAAATGTAAAAACAATTATAATAATAAATACTGGCTTTGATGGAGTTGTCTCTGTCAATTTTTACAATTCTTACAATTTTTATGATTTAGGTAAGAAATAATAATAAATTATACCACTTAAATTCTTCTAAAATAATTTAGCCATTAATGAGACCTTTATTATGCTATTGGATATTTTTTATTTTAGACAGCACCAAAAATATTTAATTCAATTTTATTAAACGCAAGTTTTACATATAGAAGAGGTTTATTTAAGAGCATTTTATATGTACAATACAGGTCAACAGTTTGGAATAGTTAAATGTTTGTATTCATTTTTAATAATTTTAATTTTAATTCATTTAAATAACTGTTTTCTATTTTAAAATGTAATTTATTCTTGTGTTGGCAAAGCTGAATTATCAGAAGCCATTCCTCCAGTCTTCAGTGTCACATGATCCTTCAGAAATAATTATAACATGCTGATTACAGTATCACGGTTTTAATTGTATTTCTGATAAATACGTTTTAAGATATTTTCAAATGAATGCAGCCTTGCTGAGCATAAGAGACTTCTTTCAAAATAAAACTTACAGATAGTCTATATCTGAATAATTTAATTAGGTCCAAACAAAACAAAAGAGCATCATGTCAAATGCAACTAGTGGATGTGCAGTCTGTTCATACAAATGTTGGTTTAACATCCACTTTAAAGTTCACAACAGGATGTGCTGAGTGGTAGAAGTTCTCATCCTCGCTGTCAGAGGTCCCTGAGGTGAGGCTGTCTGTGGAGTCGTAGGGGTGATGACAGGCTCCGCAGTAGGGCCGCTGGTAGTAATAGTCCTCCGAGCTGCTGGAGTCTGAGTCTGAGTCTGAGTAGTCATATTGCTCCTCTGAGTGTTTCACCCCTTTATTAGTCCAGCAGAGGCAGACTGTGGAACCTGTCCCGTAAAAGGCGTAATAGAGCATTTGTGAGAAGAACATTCCAAACTCTCCTGTTCCAAGCCACGTCGAGCCTGTGCCTTTTCATCCCTTCTCCTCCTCCTTCTCTCATGCCACAAGTCAGGTCTTTGAGAGCCATCATCCCTCAACTTTCATGATCCATTAGTCCTGTGACCCTCCTGCGTCCTGGAGGAACCGAGCCTGGAAAATAGTAAGGGGGAGGTCCACCTCTTGAGGAGTAAAAAGGAGGTCTGCGTTTACGCATGAGATAGGGTGAGATGGTGGGAAAGAATAACTGTAGAGGAGATCCAGGAGAAAGAGCCGTGCTCTGTTCATCTGGATTGAGAGACGGGCTTCGCACCCGGTCGGGTGATTTGACGGAGCTCCTTACAGCATTCACGCTCAGATCCTGCAAGATCTCCACCAGCTGCTCATTGGTTACAAAACCCAGTCGTCCTGTTGGTGACAAAGCGGGAAGCTCAACAGAGGCCGATGGCACTGGAGACTCAACCTGACGTGAACTACATCGAGCGGGACCCAGGAGAGAGGAACCCTGAGCTAATTTGTCCTGATCTGAAGCCACATCTAGTGGGTTCTCCAAAATCTCTTTTCCAAGACCTGAGTTTCTGAGATTGTTCATGGTTGGAACTGCATCTTCTGTGCTTTCATTCAGACTCACAACCTGAGAGACCTCATTGGAAGAGTTAGAAGGTGAATACCTCAGGTGTGATGGTGAAGACAGAGGACCTTCTGTAGATACTGCACCTTCAGGAGATGTTTGCTGTAAGGTAGCGTGAGCAGAAATTGGTGGAGGAGGTACATAGGGAGGTGGAGAGAGAACTCTGGTGGGAGCAACTTCTGAGTATTTCATTAGCGTTGGAGAGTCAGGAGATACCACTGTGGTTTGGGTGGAGGTGGAGTTGAGGTTTGTGTTGGAGGAGTCCATTTCTCCTTCGTCCAAGGGGTGGCTAGCATTCATCAGTTTGAGCAGCTTGTCCTTGGCATTGTTCACTTGTTCCTGTAGGCTATCAATAACGGCATTCTTCTGCAAAAATAGAGGACACATGGGAAAAATGGTTTAAAACCTCATCGCCCTTATATCGGTCATTATCTAGAACGACTAAGTAGGTGTATGGTTTAGGTGCCAATTTTACAGGATGTGAGATCACAAAGCAGTGCCTTGAGGAAATGTAAAACAAAGGATCCAGTCTCACTCCTGGGGTAGTGACGCAAAACTCACTGCTGTCCACACCCAGCGCTGGAATTCATCATCACTCGCTCACACAAACCAGTAATTGCAGTGTGGACAAAACTAGTTCCATCGCGTTACTCAGAGCAGTGTAATCAAATGAACTCAGAGATTTCATGTTGGCTTGAAAGAATTGTTTAAACCAAGACCTAAATCTCTAAATGCAAGTCCTCCTATAGCCTTTAAGCTACATCCACCACATTCACAATCCTTCAGCCTTTTCAGAGTCTGACTCCATATGCTGTATGCCTGTGTCTAATCGACTGATGGTTTTGCAGCAGCCAATTAACTAAAATCTCATTGACTTCCTTTGAAAATCTATCTATCTATCTATCTATCTATCTATCTATCTCTATCTATCTATCTATCTATCTATCTATCTGTCTATCTATCTATCTATCTGTCTATCTGTCTGTATGATGTCTCTACCCACCTACCTTTCAAATAGTCTAGCTAGAAACCATTCAGAACACATTGGCAACCAACAAGGAACACCAAAGTAACCATTTAGCAATTATGTGGCATATTAATACACACAATATTTTGTATTCAAAATGGAAGTTTAGTTTGCTTCCAGAATAAAAATGTCTCAACCCCATGTCATCAATATGTTCATGTCTTTCTTTCTTCAGTAGAATAGAAACTAAGGTTTTTGAGGAAAACATTCCTGAATTTTTCTCCATATAGTGGACTTCAATGGTGACCAATAGGTTGAAGGTTCAAATTGCAGTTCCAGCACAGCTTCAAATGGTTCTGCACGATCCCAGCTGAGGAATAAGGTTCTTATTTAGTGAAAATAAATAAAAGATAAATGATATATTTTTAACCACAAATGCTCAACTACGTAATGCGTTAAGTCACAGATGCACATCGCAGGGCTAGTACAAGGCAAGCATTTGTGGTTAAAAAGTTTTTTTTAGAAAGTGACCGATCGTTTCGCAAAATAATCCCCTTATTCCTCGTACTGGGATCATGTAGAGCCCTTTGAAGCTGCATTGAAGCTGTAATTTGGACCTTCAACCCATTGGCTCCCACTGAAGTCCACTATATGGAGAAAAATCCTGGAAGGTTTTCCTCAAAAACCCAGATTTATTTTCGACTAAAGAAAAACAGACATGAAAATCTTAGATGACATGGGGTGAGTAAATTATCAGGGAATTTTTATTTGGGAAGTGAACTAAATTTTGAAGGCGAAAATTACACCATGTGTACATCTGAGATGGCACAGGATGTGGATAAGCAAAGTTTTCTTTGGGTTTCAGGTAGCACACGTCCCTCTCGTTTTTGTGGTGTGTATGCTATACAGGTACATCTAAAAAATATATTGAATATGGTGAAAAAGTTCATTTTTTCCTGTAACTTATTTCAAAAGTGAAACTTTCATATATTTTAGATTCATTACATGTAAAGTAAAATATTTCAAACGTTTTTTTGTTTTAATTTTGAGGATTAGAGCTTACAGCTAATGAAAGTCAAAAATCAGTATCTCAAAATATTAGAATATTTACATTTGAGTTTCAATAAATGACCATCCATACAGTATAAATTCTGGGTATCTCTTGTTCTTTGAAACCACAATATGTGAAACACTGCTGACTTGGCAATAGTCCAGAAGACATTGACACTCTCCACAAAGAGGGTAAGTCACAGAGGGTCATTACTGAAAGGGGTGGCTCTTCACAGAGTGCTGTATCAAAGCATATTAAATGCAAAGTTGACTGGAAGGAAGAAATTGGGTAGGAAAATTTGCACAAGCAACAGGGATGACCGCTAGCTTGAGAATACTGTCAAGCAAAGTCGATTCAAACACTTGGAGAGCTTCACAAGGAGTGAACTGAAGCTGGAGTCAGTGCATCAAGAGTTACCACGCTCAGACATCTTCAGGAAAAGGGCTACCAAGCCACTTCTGAACCAGAAACAACGTCAGAAGCATCTTACCTGGGCTAAGGAGAAAAAGAACTGGACTGTTGCTCAGTGGTCCAAAGTCCTCTTTTCAGATGAAAGTAAATTTTGCATTTCATTTGGAAATCAAGGTCCCAGAGTCTGGAGGAAGAGTGGAGAGGCACAGAATCCATGTTGCTTGAAGTCCAGTGTGAAGTTTCCACAGTCAGTGATGATTTGGGCTGCCATGTCATCTGCTGGAGTTGGTCCACTGTGTTTTCTGAAGTCCACAGTCAATGCAGCCATCTACCAGGAAATTTTAGAGCACTTCATGCTTCCTTCTGCTGACAAGCTTTATGGAGATGCAGATTTCATTTTCCAGCAGGACTTCAGCACCTGCCCACACTGCCAAAGGTACCAAAAGCTGGTTAAATGACCATGGTGTTACTGTGCTTGATTGGCCAGCAAATTCGCCTGACCTGAACCCCATAGAGAATCTATGGGGTATTGTCAAGAGGAAGATGAGAGACACCAGACCCAACAATGCAGATGACCTGAAGGCCGCTATCAAAGAGCAGTGCCACAGGTGGATTGCATCCATACCATGCCGCATTGATGCAGTAATTCATGCAAAAGAAGGCCCAACCAAGTATTGAGTGCATAGAAATGAACATACTTTTCTGAAGCCTGACATTTCTGTTTAAAAAATTTTTTTTATTGATCTTATGTAATATACTAATTTTCTGAGACACAGAATTTTGGGTTTTCATGATCTGTAAGCCATAATCATCAAAATGTCAAGAAATAAAGGCTTGAAATATTTCACGCTATGTGTAATGAATTTATATAATATATGGGTTTCACTTTCTGAAATGAGTGACAAAAATATTGACCTTTTTCATGATATTCAAATTTTTAGAGATGAACAAAAGTGAAGTGAAAAGCTTTGCTTTGAATAAGGAAGATGTAATAATTATTGTTACCTCATTGATGAGTCTTTTCATGGAGTCGTTTTCTCCAAGTAGATAATAGATCTCATCCTCGCTGTACATGGAGTGTGTGGTCTTGCTGGGACTACTGAAGTATTTGGACATTTGACTGGGGTGAGAATTTGTCTCCTCTTCAAACTGTCTCCACTGGGTCAGCTAGAGGGAAGAATAATAATTTATAAGAATAAGAATAACATTTTTGTGTGCCAGCCTTTTTATCTTAAAGGTGGGGTATGTCATTTTTCAAAAACGCTTTAGAAAACTGAGTCGGTGCTGAGTACCAAAAAAAAACTTGTAGCCAAAATGCAGAAAGGGGCGTGTCTACTCATGATGTGGAGGAGAGAGCGTTCAGTGCACAGGACGGACATTAGCCGAGCGACAGAAAGATAGAGATGGCAGATAAAAAAGAAACGTCTGCGGAACGATAAGGCAAGAAGTAGGACCCGTGTAAATATCGAATCAGCTTTCCAGCGCTGGAGAGAACTCAAGGAGCGGAAGGTCTGCGATCGGATGCCGAGGTTGCTTTGTTTCTTCTCGATAGGTTAGTAACACCGTGTCTACACCGGACACGCCCCGTGCAACAGCTAAAGTCTGCCTACACTGGACGCAATAAAGCGACTGCTGAAAAATCATTTGAAATTTGTGTCAGCACGTCATAAATAGAACTCGGCAACAGTTTTCTGTCTGGGATTTGTAGTGCCACGCAGCATCCAGTGTAGACAACATCACTGATTATATTGACTTCTATAGTATTTTGTCATGCCGCTTTGGTTTTGCTTTGTTTCACAGAACTAATCGTGCCTGTGTTGCATAGGCTATGTATGTGTGGGGTGGAGCTATCAAAATAGGGGCGAGACCCTTTTGGGGTAGGGGCATGTTTGTTTTGGTGATTTCAAATATCAACATTGGCTTCCAGAAATCGCTTACCCCACCTTTAACCACACACATGTTCTTTGGTTCTGATCGATCCACAATGAACTGGTGTAATATTACCCAAAAAACCCACACAGTCATAAAGAGCCGACATCAACAGTGTCCTCTCCAAACCTA